>BBSZ01006146.1:0-27541 GCA_000981365.1 Subanguina moxae | reverse complement strand
AGGCCTGGTACATCATATCATCAAAACAAATTTACTCGCAGATCCCAAAGATTAAACAGTGATCTAAATAATGCTACCGAGATGGATGATTTCAGCAGGTCGGAAACGCCTATAGTAAGTTAGAATATTTGAATACAGCTGTGATCCTATCTTTTTTAGGAGCTCAAGGGTTGGTATTCTCGCCTGAATTTGATTTCTGAAGCGGACAAGCACGACTTCACTATAAGCAATAAACTGGTGTTGTTACAGTAGGTGAGCGAGCAAGTTTCCTCTCTGTTTCAACTCTAAATTGCCAGTTCAGATCATTAAAAGCTGTGAGTCTTGCGGCGATAAATTGTTGATTTTTTCACAATCGTTGAAGTCGCTGCGGATAATTCGTCGGATGCTTGAGGTCTGTTTTGATAAAATACTACTCTGGAAAAGTTTTGTGTATTCTAGTACTTGGCCAGGAAAGACCTGTGGTTTGTCGATGGACATCAGGCCTTGATGGTATTGTAAAGGTTGAACTATCAATTCATTTAGTCGTTGCAGGCGGAAGATGAGCACTGGGGCTGGACTGAAGATCACGACTTCTTGGTCATTGATGGAAGCGTCCAATCAAAGAGTCGAGATTACATTCAAGATAGATTCAATAATTCTCTCAATCTTAGGCGTCATTTTGTGTTTGTGCAGTCGATATTAAAGTAAAGTAGTCTTTCTAGAGCTTGACTCATGTTAACTTATATCCACTGCTTTTTTTTGGTGTTTTCAGAGGACGCGGAATAACCAAGTCCAGCCATTTTTTCTACTTTCCGATTTTCCACTTGGCCCTATTAGTTCAAAGCTTTTCGGTTGGCTTCTTTGTTTTTTGACTCAACTAGTCTAAAGTTTCGACTACTCCACAACCCTAAACAGAAGAATACAGCTCATTGTTTAAATGCGCATTTGAATCAAGCGCTCTTTTTTCTCTGGCACACAGCCAAATACTTTCTTCTTCTGCTCGAAGCAGCATGCTGCAATTCACAGAAGGGCATGCAGTTTTCGCGTCGCCATTCATCATTCTGTCCCTTTTATTTCTAGTCAAATGAGTGGAGCAAGTTCTGTTTCCACAGTCAGTTCAGTGGCTTCAGTAAAGGGAGGCTCCAGTGGGGCACAGTCCAGAGTTCTCGTCCGTTTGAAAGTAGGTCATACCTCTGAAATTTTGCCACAACCAACACCTGAAGGGCACACTCATAGGTTTGGAAACTGTTTAGGCACACAGTTTGATATTTAACCTGCTTACCAAAACCGGCTTTTCTTACTTTTGACTTGGGGCACCAAGGTAGACCAGGCTAAAAAGGTATTAGGATACTTGATATCACGGTTTACACCGTTTTTTCACGGGAAAAAGCAAGATGAGCTTTGGAATCCATTATTTAATCACGACCATTGCTTTTTAGGGTGTCCAGGCACCTTCCACACCTGGTTTACCTTGGCTCCCCACAGCAAAATGTCCATTTTTGGTGGATTAGTGAATAACCTCAAGCCATTTTTTTTGAAGGAGGCTAAATATCATACTACTACTACTCTTTGCCCCAAACTTTATTTCACGCTTTCTTCCCTTCAGATGGACAGTGTTTGTCCGAGCGCCTGGACCAGTCCAATTCACTGACAGGAGTTTGCTGAAAAAAGTAACAGCCGGCCTGAAAATAGTGTTTATGTCATATTCGATGTGTTCAGGTGACATTCATGCTGCACCTCAGCTTTGTGCAGCCCAAGAGAGTGGTCAAAGAGCCGCCTTTCCAGGTGACAGAGACTGGCTATGGCGGATTCACAATGCCCATTATGCTCCAATTTAGCGGAGTTCAAAAAATGTACACCATCAACTATGACCTCTCCTTGTCTATGGGTTGCTTTTCTGACTATTTTTTTTCAATGGGTTACACTTGGTTATCTTTGGCCTAAATTTAGACAAGTATGGAGAGTTTGCTCTTGAGCACAAGATTGAGCTCAAGAATCCTCCTAGGGAGATCAGTGAGCTCGTCTACAAGTACTGCTCCTACAAAAAAGAGCTGGTTGAGAGGGTCGTTGAAAAACCCATTGCGAATGCTGAGAAACGACCGGTAATTGTTTTTTGTAGACAGAAGCCATCATAGAAGAATGGGTACTAGTGTATTATAGACCTACCTCCTCCTATCCAACAAAAAGGGCTGTATAAGGGAGGGAAAGGGACAAGTAGGGGTTACCCTAAGGCTTAGTTGCATAGTACTTGAGGATAAGTGTAGCACCTGAAGAGCCAAAGCTGGGCCCAAATAATTCCATCTACAAGGTTGTCTGCCCTGGTCACCCAAGGTAAAATATGGAATCCTAGACGGCTTGAAGGGGCAGGGCCTAAGTGGCCTAAGGGAAAACCTACCCTAAGCCTTTAGTGGTGCCGCGGGAATTTAAATTTCGAAAGTGCTGTGACAAGCAAGTTTCCTTCCCCGTTTAAGTGCCTACACTCGATTTAAGGAGAGTAGCCAAGAGTGACCAAAAGTGGGATTGTAGACCGACTTCTTCTCTTCTTTCAGCCTAAAAGTGAGTCGAAACGCAAAGAGCCCAAAGTTCATGCGAGTGAGGATGCCCCCAGGTCTTCTGCACCAAAAATTACAATTTCTACACCAAGTGCCTCATCGTCCTCTTCTTCAGCTGTGGTGCAGAAGGGCAGTAGGCCGAGTGGGGAGAAAAAACATGGTAGGCATAAGGCTTGCTTATTTTCCCACTCTATATATGGATTTTTTGTTTCTAGAGTCTTCAAAGCCAAAATCAGACTGTCGGAAGCTGTCCTCCGGTTCCGCGGATCTAAAAATTGAAGACACAAAAGATGGTGCTGCCAAGAAGGAGAAGTTGCCGCAGCCATCAACTGTTGCCAAGGTGGAGGAGCTGAAGAAGCATGAAAAAGAGGGTGAAGAAAAGGCGAAAGAGAAACGACACAAAGAGAAGAAGAAGAAAAAGGAGAAAGACCGAGACACAAGCTGTCAAGGACACAAGGAAAAGGAGAAGAAGCACTCAAGACACCACTCGTCTAGCCAAGTGGTGGAGCAGAAACGTGAGCCAAGGCCTCCACAGGTAGTTACGCATGAGTTAAATGTTCAAATCATCAACTTCAGAGCGCTACTGACATAAATTTTTGCTTCTACTAACTTATAATGCCCCTTTTCCAATAAAAAATAGCTTAGCTTGTCGAGATATGGCTGCAGGTAAGGTGGTCGGTGTTCCAAAGTGGTAATACAGTAAACTCTCGATATAGCGGCCCTCTATAGTCGGTCCCGACTAAGAAAACATATACCATATAACCTCTATCAATCCTCCCCCTTCTCTCGTCACGACGGTCGGTGGTCAACGATATTTGACGACTCAACTACCCGACAATTGGGTACTGACATCATACTGAGGAATATGGCCCTTAATCTACGAGGTGGTGACAGCACCTCATTGTAGGGTGGTTGAGCCGTAAAAAATCGTTGAACACCGACAAACACACTCATTTGAATTTAGGGGGAATCCTCAAATTTCTCTTTCAGACTCCTCCTGCAGCCGAAGACTCTTCAAAACTGAAAAGGAAGAGAGAGGAAGAAGAGGAATTACCTTCTCGAAGCAGATCTTCCAGCGAACATTCTCCCAAAAAGAGTGCTCATATTGTAAAAACTGAGCCGAATTCTCCAAGTCGAGCGCCAGATAACAAGAAACGGCCACATTCCTCTTTGGCTAGTGCCACTTCAGTGGTTGCTCCACCTGCTTTTAATATTTCGCCCTTTGGTTTCTCGCCAGCAACACCTTGTGCCGCTGCACTGTTGAATGAGCAGGATGAGGAGTGTGTGGCAGCTCCTCCATCCAAACGAGAAACTCCCACAAGTGTGCCGTTCCAAGAGGAGGCACAACCCTGGAGTGGGCACACCAGTCCTTTGAGGTGGCTTTCTAGAAGCTGATCTTTAAACCCATTCGGCTCATCTGAAAGTGCCCTAAGTAATGCTTTTCCGGGCTCCAACACTAAGGATTTGAGAAAGGAAAAGGACTTTCGGCTTTACCGCCGAATGGGTACCGGAGGGCACTTTCGGGCGAGTCCCATATGCGGCAGTTTAGCTCATCTTTGAGTATTTTTCATCCAGTTTAGATTGGACAGCCGTCTGAAAAAGCTGATGGACCAGCTGAATGATATAAGAGACTCTGAGTTGCTCTATTTGTGTGCTGACACTTTGATTGGTGAGTTTTGGTTTATGCATGCACAAATGGCTGATGGCGATTTTCGGCAAATCAACGGAAACCAAATACCGGGTACGAAAAATGCCGGCTAACTGAAAACCGGGTAGGGAAAAATTAATCGACCGCCAACCACCCTATTTGACACCCATTTTCTAACATGTTATATACCAAAATCTAGCTTAAAATCTAGGCTACATCCCGGTATCCAATACGCCCAGGAGCCACCCACAAAATATAGGTCAAAAACACAATGCCACAAACACTTTTTTTTTTTGAATTTAGAAGAGTGCTCAAATCAAATACAGTCGACGCGGACACCGAACAGGTTCGATCCACAGCTGGGTCCGACCTTTTTTTTCACCTCAAATTTTGACATCTTTTGTCAGTTCTGTCTCTAAGGCGAAAAATTTTAGAATACGATGCTTCTGTGGTCAACATTGACAAACATGGAAGGATGGACTTTGATCTTTGTAGGTCTATTGACAACAAAAATTTGAGAAACACCTTTCCATTGCAGGCCAAGTAAAACTTGAGACTGTGGGCATTCTGGAGCAAGTTTTTTCTACCTTCTATAACAATACCTCTTCCAAGTGACGATGAATTTTTGGTGCAGTTAGTGGTTTGCAACCACTCCTGACTTGTTGTTTGTTGCATTTACATATCAGAACAAAATTATTGTGATCTATAGAGCTGGGTACAAAATTATTTGGTGAAAAAAATTGGTAGACTTTGAGAATAAATTAGTTATGGCATTGTTCACACATTTTCTACTAACCACCTCTAAAGCAAATGAAGCTGCAGGCGGTGCAGAGGAGTAATCCCAAAGCTTTGGGTTTAAACTTCTGGCTCTCTTCTCTGTCTTTGGTGTCGTCTTCTAGCTGTGGCCTTGGGTGATCTATTCCAGGCCTAAGGCTTAGGATAGGTCAGAATAGATAAGCCCAGACCCAATGACCACCCTGTTTCACCCTGGGTTTAGTAGTTCTCAGCTAACCTACATTGTCTGCCCTAAGTCTAAAGCTTAGTTACATGCCTGGGGTCTAATATACCATTTATAAAGTTGTCTAGCTAGTCTAGGGTTATGGCCAGATTGCCAGTACCCAAATTTAAAAGCCCTAAATCTGTAAGCACTCAGAGAAGTACAAAAAATGAAATTTTCATACACAGTGGTGAGCTCATTTACCCTCTCGTCAGTTTGGTGTCAAAATTACTGATACTGCCTTTGGATACCATGTTGATATCTTAAATTGACCTTGCAAATTTGTTTTCTTCTCGTTTAAGTCAACTGAATCAACGCACCAAGTGGTTGTGCAAGAAGGAGAAGAAGGGAAATGATTGCCGCCTAGAGGAGAAGAAACCGCGAGAATTGTGCTTCTTGACACTCCCTGCCTGTGCTGCACAACAAAGAGCTGTGAAGGACACCTGCAAAAAGGGTTTGACCCAATTGTCGACTTTTGGAAGAGCAGCAAGCTCATACACACACTCCTTCCTTGCCTCTATCTATCGGTGAAAGTTTTTTTGGCTAGCTGTTTTAGTGGTGGTTTCTGTCCCACATGTTGTCGACAATCTCCTTATTGTTGTTATCTTTTTCAATGCTTTTCTTATTAAAAATGTTGCGCAAATTTCATTTACAGGCAATTTCGCGGTTGGCTAGGGGTTTTTTTATAGATTGTGAAGCCTATTGTGGACTCTACGCTTGGCCTACCGTATCCCTGGCCATACAGTGCCAAAAATCCCTCCTGCTAGCGATTCCACGGGAGGGAGGCCAACCTTAGCCAACTGACACTCCCACAATCTGTTCGGGTCATAGTCACCTCCTCCCCCAGTCAAAGTCTTCTCGGGGACAAAACCTCGAGAGAAACGGCGATATTGTTCTGTTTCTGTCTATTTGCAGAGGGAGGACTAAAGTGCACTAGTAAAAGCGCTGTTGCATACAACTAAGTCTCAGGCTTAGGATTGGCCAGCGTCTGAACTGTAGCCAAAAATTTATACAATTTCAGGGAAATGGACTTGCTCAATCTCTGCACTCTCATTTTTCTCCTACATATACCATTCCCTATATTTGCTCAGTCTATACATGGTGATTGTTTCAAAACGAATGCCGGACAATTTTGTAATTTGGAATTTTTTGCAGATATATTCGAGCTTTATTCCTCCACTGGGACTATTAGCAGAAATTCTTCTGTTGGAACCGCTCTTGTGTTCGATTCTCCTCTGAGGATATCCAAACAGGTCATCTATTTTTAATATTTCTCTACTTTCATTTAGTCTTTAAGGATTGCGCTTTGGGATTCATAATTCTAAAATTTCTGTGACTGCAGTTTCTACTAAACTTTTTTCTGCGAATATCAGGCGATTGTAGATATTAAATTATGTTTGCTAATAGCATAATCTTTTCTTTTGTTTAGGTTTTCAGCTTTGGGTTAAAAGTCCTGGCTCTCTTCTCTCTTTGGATGTCGTCTTCTAGTTCTAGTCTTGGGTTAGAGATTCTAGCTTTCTTCTCGGTCTCTGGTGTCGTTTTCTAGCTTCTAGTAATGTGGGATCTCTGAATGCAAAATTATATGGCGAAAAAGATCTTGATCGAATTGAATCTTTGGATAGCTTAAAACTCTATCTTGAAAAAAGAAATCGGTTGTGTCTAGGCTCCGCTAGAATTGAATTTGCAGTGAGATTAAGAATTGCTTAAAGCTTCCGGTATTTTTTATTACCAAAAAAGATTTCAGGCGGTCGGTCCGGTTTCTCTGTCACTTCCCGAACCTTCTGTAGCAGCAATATTTGAAGTGTCGCCGAAGACAGTAGAGCCTGGTCATTTGTTCGTTGTCAAATTAGCCGGCCAAATTCCTCATGGTGTAAACTCCATCAATATTACGGTAGTCTGCTAATTTCTCTTGGCAATATTCATAGTTGAGCATTTGCTTTCCAGATCCGTGCTTCCATTGGCTCTGAAAATAAAATTATGGAACATCTCAGAGTTTTGACAGTCCAATTCGAAGGTGCTGAAAGTGGCGGAGGAAGTGCAGCTCTACCAGAAATGCCTCGTCTTCACGCTCATGAACTGCAAATCAATTTGACAAGTCATCAGCAGCTGCGACCTAATGAATTGTTGGGTCAAGTGGAGGTTAGCTTCTCCTTTTTTAATACCTTTACACCTTTTTGTTAATTTAGGTACAGAATGCAGCGGTCACAAACTTAAACTCTTTCGCTTATAGGCTCGTAGGAAAATTGTCTAAATGGTAAATTTTTGCTTTTGCAGGAATCGTGCTCCACTCTACCATTTGTCTTACCGCATTCTTTTCAATGAAACGGCTCCTCAACGGTCACTCGGTGATCAAGGATTTTTTGCGCCTCAACCAATTGATAATTTGGTATTGATACTATTCTGAAAAATGCAGCTCTAGATGTCAGGTGGACTTTTGAGTGTGGTGTCATTACCTAATTTTGGGGTGGTTGAGTCATAAAGGATCGCCGATCTCTGACCATGATGAAAGAGGACTGGGTTTATTGGGGAGAATACCTAAGGCTTTTTCAAAAAACATCTGGCTGCTTTTTAGGTTTAAAGTCACTACAGCACAGCAATCAGTCAACCGAAAGCACTTAGAAGTCCGCTTGGCGGATGACTGCTTGAAAGAAGCTTGCGAATTTGATCAGCTCAAGATGGTTGGATCACCTCCTCTAATTCTTCAAATACTACCTGTCAAGAACTTGTCTATTCCTTCCTCTTTTTATTTGATTCATGTCAACCAGCAATCTCTTCTTGAAACCGTGCCAGTTGTGTTCAAAAACAGGGAAGTAAAAGTGAATGTGACGGAAAACTCTCGTAGTTTTTATCCACTTCTTCGGCTGGAGATTAACCATGCAGCAAGTGGCGCAATTCAACCCAATTTTACATTCCAGCTGCAGCCAATGCAAAGGTCGTCTATATTCGCTATTCATCCTCTAACTGGTGTGCTCACCATCAAGGTAGATGGTCGCTGTCGGAAAATAACTGGATGCTTTTTATTTAGAAAAGCGAAGAGTTGAACCTACAGAAATTGGGTGGACAAGATGAGATTGGATTGGTGGCTCAATTGGTGGATGAGAAGAGGCGAGTGGTGGATGAAGCGCAAATCAAGATTAAAATCAAGCCGGTTTCAAAGCCTAAGGATGATTCATTATCGAAAGAACTACTCAAATTTGAGCAGGTTAATAATGTTTAAATGGTCTACTAGACTCTACTGGGTTATACCATTTGGATTATAGGGTTAGAGGGTCGAATTATGGGGCTGGAGGGTCGGAATAGAAGGCTTAAAGGTCAGATTATAGGGCTGGAGAGTGGGATTATAGGGCTGGTGAGTCATTATTATAGGGCTAGTGGTTTGGATTATAAGATTGCAGGTGGTGGTGGGGGAGGGATCGGATTATTGAGGGTTGTCTGTAGTAAAGTGACTTTGGAAAGGAATTTTTTTAGCCGATCTATGCTTTTGCTGTTGGGCCAGGAGTAGAGGAACTTGGCCGAATTCATGTCTCTCAATCATCTCCATCTGTAATCTATGGCATTTCTGAGGGTGGCGCCTCTTATTTTTCCATCAACCCACAAACCGGTCAGCTCTTCTATCGAGGACCTTTGGAGAAGAACACCAAAAACTACACACTCAAGGTGTAGTTTTCTAAACAGTCATGTCCCACTCCATATAGCACCATTCCGCGACTGGCGGAGATTTTGTTATATCGACTGGAATTGAAAAGTTTCCAAACACATACTCATAAACATATCTCTAGGCAATTGCCACAGAAAAAGAGACAGACCGCGTGGACACCACTTCCATCCAAATTTTGGTTGCTGGTATCGGCTCTACTCCACCACAGTTCTCCAGCAAGGTGGAAATTGTGGAGATTGATGATGGTAATATATAATTTTTGTTTCTCTAAGAGCTGTATTGGGAGGGGAAGGGAAAAAAGTCGGGGCCACTTTGTATAAACGGCTATTAACCTAATTACCTATCTCAAAGAAGCCAGACGCACATGGGTTAGTCTCCCGAGTGATTGGTCTCTGAGGTATGTTTGTGGTACGGATCTTAACCCCTAGTCATAAAACCCTAGTCACAAGCTCCCGCAGACGACTTGGCGGCTTGAGATCCGCCCACTAACTCACCTCAAACATTCATCGTAGAGACAGCCTCATGAGAAACATGTATGCTGGCCTCTTTTTGATGTTTCCACTAGAACTGGTGGCTTACCTTGGTTGCTAGGGTTGCTTAGTCGCTTTCTATACATAAAAAATGATCTTAGTAATCATTTTCAGACTCGACTCCCGAAAGAATAGTGCACACAGTAGCAGCTATGGACTTTGATGCAGATGCTCGTCTAGTCTACCGAGTTGTTGAGGCTAATTGTTCAACTGTACTTGGCCAACCTGTGGATGGCCCATCCTGCAAAGAGTTGTTTCGTTTTGCAAATGGAGGCCTTAGAAATGGGTAAAATGGTGTATTATTAGGACTATAAAGCATACAATATACAGTATTCTCTATCAATAGTTTTTCTTTTTATCAATTGTTTGAAGTTTATATAGTAGAAGAGGGATGTCAATTATTAGGGAAGGGTCTATTAATAGAGAATATACAATATTTTATGTCAAAAAAAATTTATAGATCTCTTTCCACGTCTAAACTGCTAAACAAGGAAGAATTGACACTGGAAGAGGACTTGATCCATAACAAAATATTAGCTGTGGCAGTAGTGCATCTGAATATTTCTGTCAGCGATTCCAACCATCCACTAGAACCACCGGCTTATGGTAAATGCAAATAACTAATAATATCACATCAATACTCTCAAAACCTACCAAAAACACAATGTCAAAAACACGATTTTGAATTAGGGGGTGTGGTTGTATTAGAGAGAATACGGTAGGAGAAAATTGTTTTTTGAAGGTAAAAGTATGAGGATTATAAGCCCTAAAAGTTAAAAAAAAATTAGTTAGTCGGTGGATATGGCCAATCCAACTAAAAATTAATTTTCAGCCATTCTCATTCTACGAATAAAACCAAAAACGCCGAAGCAAAAGCAATTACTCAATGAGGATCAAATGAGCCGCAAATTTTATCCTCTTCCAACTGATCGGCTGATCAGAGTCAGTGACAACATCCCACCAAATTCCTATGTCTACACATTTACTATGTCACCAATGGTCAATGGTGATTTAAATCATACAAACATCGGCTATTCTTTGGTGCATAAACAAAAGCATTTTGCGGTGGATTCTCAAAGCGGTGAGCATTTGTAGTAATGGGCAATAAAATATATTAAAATAGAGTCCTCTTTGCCATAACCCTTTATAAGAAATTCATTGTGCCATCAGCAAGTCTGCACTATTCAGGAATTCTCACTTGCACTGCCTCACTCAAAGGGGTTGGCCGAGAGAATGTGAGTGTTGCGGCTAAGCACCTAGACACAGACCAACTAATTGGTACCTTTCTTGGATAAGCTCTTTAAATGAGCGAGATATGAAAGAAATACTTTATAGACATGGTCACCCTAACAGTGGAGGTAGAAAGCTGTGAGAATTCATTGCCCGAATTCCGACAGTCTTTCTACCAATTTAATGCCAGTCTTGCTGATTGGTCAGACAAACATCAACTAAAAATAGGACAAGTTGAAGCTGAACACAAAGAAGGCCTACCTTTAAAGTATGACATTGTACATCCCAGCAATGGGGATGCACAGCCACCTCAGCTCTCACAACAACCCTTCACCATTGACTCAAAGGTCGGTTTTGTTGGTGTCTTTTGTGTTTCTTCAACTTTTCCGGACTCGGCTTTGGAGGCCTATTGGTTAAGGCGCTTCCCTCCCTTCTCTAAGTCTCTCATACAAGTCATTAAGTCCAACATTTTCAGGGCATCATCATGCTCAATGCCAAGAACGTATCCAGCCAACACCCAGACAACAATTTCTTTGTCAGGGCGACCAACTCGAACCACAAATCAGTCATGACTCCGGTAAATTCTCAATTGTATCTCACTTAAAAATACAACCAACCAAGAGTTTAGGTCTTTGTAAAACTTGCTCAAACATCTGACCATCTTCTCCCCACCTTTGGCCATGCTCCAACAAGTGTGCTTGTGATGGAGAACGCTCCGGTCGGCGCTTTTGTAGCAGATTTGCAGGTTAAACATTCCAACAAAGTGCAACTCTTGGCAGATTCTCCTTCAAATGCCACCTCTAACAGGCTGGTGGCAGCATTAGTGGTGAACAAAAATGGCATGGTTCGCACATTCGCACCATTGAGTGGCTTCAAAGATGGAGAGTATAGACTGGAATTGATGGCTGAAAATGGTGTGCAAAAAGTTGGCAAAGAGCTAGTCATCAACATGGTCTCTACCTCCAAATGTATGCCGGAGTTTTTGCCCAGTCAGCAACTGGTCTTCAATGTGTCTGTGAGTGAAATACTGTCAACAATTAGACTTGGCTCTATTGATCCCTTCTTTAGACAATGTCTTCTCAGGAAACAGTCATTGGAAGGGTGCAAGCACAAATCACAGACAACTGTGAGCTGATCTATGCTCTTGAAAGCGCCAGCCAACCTTTGCCCATTGATATTAATCCAGAGAGTGGTGTTCTAAGCACCAATTCACAGCTATGGTCACACTCACATGGAGAGAGATTGCCCGTAAGTATTTTAGAATCCTAGTTTTAGTCAGAACCCTAAAACGTGGTTAAAAATTCTGGCTCTCTTCTTCTATGTCTTAGAAAAAGCTCTAGCTAATATTTGCCAACAAAAAGTTTCTTAATTGTAATTTTTAGCTGATAATTGTGGCCAGAAGTGGGCATTTATTCACGCGCATAGTTGTCGAGATTCGTCTCCAGCCAGCCTCCAAAGAGTCATTGCCTAAGCCAGTTTTCCTGCAAAGCCTACTGCTGGTTGAGATGCGAGAGGACGCCCCTCTGAACAGCACTGTAGGCAGAGTCAAGGCACTTGGCCAGTTGCCTGTCTACTACTATCTGCCCGTGCACCACTCTCTGTTCAGTGTGCATCCAAAGACTGGCAGAATTTATACCACTCAGCTTTTGGACCATGAATCTGAAATAAATAAATTTGACTTGAAAATCTATGCTTCCTATGAAAACCCAACTGAATTTTGGGAGAAAGAAGGAGAAGAGTTTGCAAAAGTCGAGGTCAATGTGTTGGATGTGTGAGTTGATTGCGTTTTTCAACATTTACCAGGAAAAAGGCCATAGCCATAGGTTATAACCACAGACCATAGCTACAGGCTATAGTCATAGGGTATAGCCATAGGCATAGGCTATAGCCAGAGACCATAGCCACACGCAAAGGCCATAGCCACCAAAAACAAATACAAAAGAAAAAGACTAATAATTTGCATTACAGAAACGACAATGACCCTCGATTCGATCAATCCACCTATGAAGTTGTGGTAGAAGCGGACAGTCTAGTTGGCACAGTGGTAGGGCAAGTCAACGCATTTGATGTGGATTCCTCTACTGGTCTGCTTGAACAACCGAACCCATTTAACAAAAAGAACTTTTCGCAGATTCTCTGGCATATTCACTGGAAGCCACCCAATTTCTCTACAGAAACACTTCCAAGTCCATAGTCAAAAGCCCATTTGCTGTAGATCCTTTGACAGGGAACATCCATCTACGTAGTTCAGTCAAAGACATGGTTGGAGGAGTTTACAATTTGTCTATCAGCGTTAGAGATGGTCACAACAGTGACACTTCCAGGACCTCTTCCACTTCTGCTTTGGTTGGTTTCTGTGTAAACTCAAAGGCTACAGTCAAGGGCTGCAGTCAAAGGCTAAAGTCAGAGGCTACAGTCAAAGGCTACAGTCAAAGGCTACAGTCAAAGGCTAAAGTCAAAGGCTACAGTCAATGGCTACAGTCAAAGGCTACAGTCAAGGGCTGCAGTCAAAGGCTACAGTCAAAGGCTATAGTCAAGGGCTACAGTCAAAGGCTAAAGTCAAAGGCTACAGTCAATGGCTACAGTCAAAGGCTACAGCCAAAGGCTACAGTCAAATACCACCACTGTAGCCAAGCCTTTATGCTTCAGATCTGGCTGTGCGATGGACAATCCGACATAGTGTCAGTGCTTTTGGCGGAAAATCCACGTCGTTTGACTTCCGCTAAGCTACGCGAATACTTGAGGTAGGTAACAATAATTACACATGTGAGATAGTTACAATTGTAAATGGGCAGGCTTAAACTTGAAGTGATAATCTTGTTTGTAGGATCATGAGTGAGGCCTCCACGGCCAAAGTGTTGCTGCATGAAGTTCGCTACAGAACACTCCCATCAGATGCTACAGTCATGAGGGACTTCACTGTGCTGCGTCTTCTCTATGTAGACCCAAAAACCTGGGAGGTTATCTCTCCGTCGGAAGCTGAAAAGATGATCCGAGAGATCAAGATGCCAGAAGTGATGACTATGGAGATGAGGGTAGGTTCTAATTCGTTCAGAATAAACGCATACAACAATATAAAACTTGTGGTGCTCACAAAAAATGGTGGTCAAGGAACTAGACATAGGCACGAGGCTAAGCCTAAGGCTTAGGATTATCCTAATAGGATAAACTAGGGTGGGTTAACCATGAACCACAAAGCTAGGTGAAAGGATAGGAGATAGTGAATACCCTGCGCCTCGACTTACCTATGCTAGCCTTACCCTATTTTTTAGGATCATGAGCTTGCTAGTTGACCTACCCTAAGCTTAAACCTAAGGCTTAGGGTAGGCCAGCGTAGGTTGGCTATGAACCAATAAACCTAGGTGAAAAGGGGGATATACACTGGGTCTATGCTGGCTTATCCTAAGACCAAGCCATATGAGAATCGGCCCCATTTTGTTAAGTCTTTTCTCTTTCTTCCAATTTTAGAGGTATTTAATTTGAGGCGTTTGCAAGTACCTCGTTCAATGCACTAGGAGCTGGCACTAACGCCCAAGCAAAGAAGACCACAGAGGACAGTTCCCTGCTCTCCTCTCTGTTCCTAGCACTGGCAATTTTCGGTGTACTGCTGATAACTATATTGGCTTTGTTGGGAGTGATTCTGTGCTACCACAGACGCCAGTTCCTGCGCCAGAGAGAGTTCATGAGGAACGAGAAGATTGCGAGAAGCACTTTGAACACAGCCACTTCTGTTTCCTCCACCCTAAGGCAGTTAGGTCTTCAGTCCAATTATACTGCTCACTATCCTGCCTATGAACACTCTGTCGACTCAATGTGGTGAGTTTGTCCATTTAAGGTGGACAAGGAGAACATTGTTTTAATGACAGCAGTTGTAGGGATCAAAGACCAGCTGTGGAATACTACACAATACAAGAAAAGAAGATATGTTTGTGAGGGTCAAAGTTGGGGGTCAATGTTGTCGGTCAAATAATTGAAATACGTGTAAATGTTGCAATTCTAACTGTTGATGCATATATATAAAATGTTTAGACGCTACTAGGATATACCCAATACAGATCCAACAACCTCCCCCTGATCCACAAAACTGCTTGTTTATACCCTCCTCCCACAAGTCCTAGCCGTGCGCGCATCTATAACTCTCAAGCCCTTTTAGCCGCCGTAAGGGGGCTTGAGTTGGGATGCGTACACAAGCATATCTGAAACATAAATTACTAGAAAATAGCTCTGGATGCATGAAAATAGCATGCATGCCAGAGCTTTTTTATGCGGTAGAGCCCAGTTGACAAAGCTATGTCCAAGGTCTTCTCTTTACCTGAGCTTCCAAAACTATGAAGTCTACATCAGAGCATATTGGTAAGAGGGGAAAAAATTGTTTCAGCAAATATTCAAAAGTGTATAATCTACATTGCCTGAGACGGCAATGGCGCTTCAACAAGAGCAAATAAATTACAGTTTGGACTGAGCTAGAAAGAAATGGATGATTTGATTAGTAGTCATTGCAGCAGGCGAGCCATCGTCTTAAACTTCCTTTCCAGCACTAAACCAACCATCGTTCATCACTTTTGTTCTGCTTTAATAGCTGTTACCCACCTTCAATCCTGGAATCTAACTTCAAGCATGTTTGCTTCAGCTCTCTATTATCCTTTTTCAACTGTTGATTGGCACTTTTCAGCTGCTCTATTTCAAATCGCACATCATCCTTGGCCTTCTCCGCCACCTTTAAGTGGCTATGTTATATATAGAAAAAAAAAACGGCACAAATTTCACGTCCTATTCACACGTGTCATTGGATGATGGTGGTGGATAAGCGTTGGGATTGGCATTCAGCAGAATTTTTTAAGTTTAAACCCTCAGGACCGGAAAAAAGAGTCTTTTTATCGAGACTTAGCTCAAATATATCGAGCATACGCGTTTCGCAATTTTATCTGACTCCTAGCCAAATCGAGGTTCAAACAAAGTAGACTATACCAAGGCTATACTAAGATATCGCCACTTATCCACTCAACCATCAGAAGTATGGGTAAAAAAAAAGAACCTTTTCCAACTTGTTCACACTAGCTTCCACCAAGAAACTGTCGAGTCGTTGGAGGCGATGAACAGCAGAGAGTTTGCAAACTTCAGCCATCCTTTTCTCCGCTTCCGGCTCCACAAATTGGCGATAGTGCACTTGAGCTCTTCGAGACAGTTCTGCCAAGCGCTCCCAGTTGAGAATAGTCTAGAATAGTCGCTTGATACCGAGTGAGACAATATTTCCTGACTATTTTTGCTTTCAAACGGCATCAAGCACTCTGTTTGGTGGAGCACACTTCACAATTAGAAATGAGATTTCAAAATTGGTCGGGAACTATTTCCTCATCCGGTACTTATGCAGGGATTTAAAACAAACTCACATCCGGGTCGTCCACTCCTTGCATAACTCTCTCCACCCTTTCCAACAAGTCAAATGTTTTGTCCAGTAAGCGACCGTAGGGGAAGCAAAGCACTCCTGAAAGAAAAGAGCTTTGCATAAAAAAACGGCTAACGTATTGCCAACCTTCGTCCATAGCGGCTCTCAGGACATCCACAGGATTGAGCACATGCACCTGGATTTTGGTCATAATCTGTCCACAGTGAACCAAATGTTTTTCTTTGTGCATCTGAAGCTCTGGTTTACCTTGTGAGATGATTTACTTTGTATGAGTGTTTTGTTGGACTTTGAGTACACGAGACCAGTGTTTTCATTTCTGACACTGACAAACTGGCAATAAGCTGACACTGACACTGGAAATAGTGTCAGTTTAAAGTGTCAGTGCCAGGCTGATGTCAGTGTCAGGTGCCAGTGTCAGAAATAGGGTTGTCGGTTCGGCTACCCGTTTTCGGGTAATTAGAAAATTTCGGGTCGGCTACCGGTTCGGTTCGGGTACCCGAAAGCCTTTAAAATGAAGCCTTTAAAATTTGTCTCATGATATTTGTGTGTATGACTGTTCCATAGAAAAAAAGCATACACGTCTTTGACAATCAGTCAGGAGTCTGTCTGCCATATGGATTAGTTGGTAATAGCCAGAGTTTAGCATCTGACCACAAAGCTCGTCCTAAAACAATTTTTTTGGAATGGTGATACAAGTCGACAAGCTCACAGTTAGACCAGCCGCTGCTAGGTTCTACCCTTTTTTACCCATACACCTGCCACTTACCCTCTCCCTACTCTCCCCTTACCCCTCCTCCTTACCCCTCCCCCTTTAGGTAGGTTTATAATTCAGTAGAGTCTTGCAATATCATAGTAACAATATCATATATGGCAAAACACATCAAAATTGTGGGTAAAGCCAGCGGATGGTCGAGGCGCGCTGTCCATAAATTTAAAGAGTCGACTGTTAATACAAGCGATAGGTATAGAGACTTACCCAGTGGGGATGAACCCTGCGTAGTTCGCTCAACTAAATTGAAAAAGTCATAAATGATATCTTCCGCCTACAAACTTTTCATATGCACTGTTTTGACCTCACAAGCTCACCTCATCAAAAGATAATCTGTTGAGCACATGTTGTAATACAATCACCGGCATTTCCGTTCCCCTGACCAGTTGTTGTTGTTTGAGAGGAGAGACTTCTCTTTGCACCACTTGCTCAAGGTTTCTGTTCCCAAACTTGTGGCCATTGACCATCAGTTGGGGAGGCATTTTGTTGTTGTTGTTCTCCTTTCTCCGCATAAAAGTCCTGTCAAACATTTCAGTGGTATTGGAACAATAGGAATAGTCATCGCGAAAACTGAGGTCCAAAATTTCCGAGTCATCTCTTTCCACACTGGGGCGCTGGGAACAGTCATCTTGGAGTGCCTGGTAGAGTGTCTCGTCCTCTTCTTCCGGCTCTGAAATTCTACAGGCTTAAACAGCTAGCTTGCTCGCAATTTCATGGTGAACACGGTTGTCTGATTAGACTGGTCCAACCTTATGGAAAAACAACTTATCTGACAAGAAGGGTCAAAAGTTTTTGTTTTAGCACTCGCAACGTACAGATGACCAGGAATATATTCGCCTTACGATTCAATGATCGCCTCGCATTTCTCAGGCACCATACCTACTCCTCGAGTGAATAACTGTGAAGAGTGTGAAAAAGTCCAAAGAAAACAAAAAAATCTTTAATTTTATAAACAAAAACCCAAAGATTTAGCTTGGGGCGCGTCACCGTTTTGATGAAGCGGAGAGGAAAACAACACACTACCTGGAATACTGCTGGCTGAAGAGATAGGGGACAGCACTCTCCCACTAAGATGGTTGTTATGACCATTGAGCAGTCTGGCTGGAGTGGAGCATGTGGGTGGGGTCAGATTCAGGGTGCGTCTGCTCAGAGGACCTTTTAGGCCGGACACTTCATTGGACACTTCAGATTCAGAAATGTGGTTTTGGATAGGTGTTGCTGCTGATGAGGATTCCTCTCCCTCATTTGCAACTATTTTAATATCGATTAAGCTGCCGTTCAGATGCAAGGAACAGGAGTTTAGAGCAGAAGAGTAGGAAAGATTGTCTTCATCCGAGACAAGGTCTTCACTGTTGGTTCGAGATGGTTGAACTGGTGGTAGTTTAGCTAGTTGAGAATCCTGAAAATCACAGTACTAATAGTAGTACTAGCAGTAATGTAAAATCACATCACAGTCGAGTCTTGATAAGGGACGCCCTCGATATAGTGACGGGTACTCGACTAACCTACGCTAACAACCTACCCTAAAGCTTAGTCTTAGTCACTTTTCGTTGTATTTGCATCGTTTACTTCGATCTCCCAACGCAGATATGGGTGGATCGGATAGATTGAATGAATTGGGTAGCTGGCTGGATCAGGTTTGATTAAGGTATTGGGAGGTGCAACCATATCGAGACTGAACTGTATTAAATTCTCTGTAGAAGGGAAAAAAGCAGTAGAGGAGCTTCTAGCAAAAGGGCTCTTATTTCATCACCTGTTCATTGCTACTATTGCCAGTGTGGGAGTCCGAGATGGATGAGACGCCAGTAGATTTGTCAGAGCATTCATCACTCCTTCGCTGCTTGGGAAAGGAGGACACACTAGCAGGAGCGCACTCACTCTCCTGCGACTGACTTCTGCCATTAAACATTGCTGCCATCTTTCCCACCATCCCCCCATTTTTATGCTTGGTCGGCTCGCTGTTCACTCTTTGAAGAATTTTATTTTCTGAATTCAGTGTGGTTGGTTGACTGCCGCTAACACCATTCATTTCTGTCTTTTTGGCCGAACCTAAACCAGTGGCATATATAAATTGTTTTCAAATTTCCTCAAATTAACCATTGGGAGTATTCATCCCGCTTTCATGCATGTCTCCCACTCGACTGTTCTCTTTTGGATTGTCTTCGTCCACTGCTTTTTTGTACACTGGCTTAATTCCATTGACTGCTACTGCTGCTGTTGTCTTAGCATTCATCATTTCTTCACTTTTGTTGGGTGTTGAGCTGTCGATAGGTGAGGTGGTGCCATTCTCTTCTTGCTTAACCTCCACTGCAGTGGCTTCTTTGGTTGTGGACGAGTTCCGTACCACCATCTTCTTTATTATCTTCTTTTTCTAAAATTTTATTTTTGAGAAAAGTTAAAAACCAGGGCTTTGGTTCTGTTGTTTCTCTTTTTTGGGAAAGCTCTAACTTTAGCTTGGTGTTCAATGTTTTGTTGTTCAGGTGCTTGATGTCTCGTGGAATATTGAGAAAGGTGTTTGCGGCTGACCTAACAAAGCCTAACCTTGGGTTTATCCACCTCCGCACTTCCATTAGTGGTTGGAGTGGTGGTATTGCGCGAGTGCATCGTCTTGGTGGTGCCAGCCACAATCCTCCTGTTCACACAAGTCAACCATAGAGTCAATTTCAAAGGAGTTGTGCTAGGAATAGAACACTCTTCTGTGTGGTTAGTGGAGTCTCTAATTAGGTGGATGGAAGTTTGGTTGTCGCTGTCCAGAGCCACACACACCACCTCCCACTTGTCGGTCTGCAGGTTTTGGTCAAAGAATTGTCGGAGGTGGAGTTTCCAATCATATGATCGAGAAGTTTGCTGTTGAAGTTGAATTTTGAGCACAAAACAAGATTTTTCATCCGATACTATGTGGAAGCTCTAAAAAAGGGTATGGTATAAGTATTTTTAGCTGATTTGCTAAAAATTTTAGTTATTTCATTAAACTTTTATTAACTTTTGATAACTTTATGAAACGTAGTTATTAAGAATGAAGATCAGAACAAATGAGCGTTAAATATAGGGACGGAAAGATTATACTACCGAGTGAGGCAATAGTTCCCGACCACTTTTAAAATGTGATTTTCGATTATGATATCTGCTCCACCAAACAGTGTTTGGTCTCATTTGAAATCCCTTTTTCTCCTCTACAAAATGGTATGTAACTTCATTCTGTTGTGGCAACAGATAGTTAAATTGCTTCTTGTCTTGACACGACTGTGTTGTCTGTCTGTGAGTCAATCAAGGGAGTTAATTATTGAATTGAGTGAGTTATATTGAATTGTGTGAGTGATTATTATTGTGTTATTGTAATACATTTTCTTAACCCTTCTAGAAAGTTGTCGATCGCTCTTTGGACAGTGCTACCGTCTTTTTTTTTTTTTTGCCACTTCTTATTCGGTCCGCGTTGCTTTCTGTTTCCTCAAATCGTTTTCTAGCATTTTAAACTGTTGTTTTCGCAACTCCGAGAAGCCCGACAATCTTGAGCCAGCTTTTCCATTGCTAATGGAGCTTGATAATCGCCGGTCTTAAATCGCTCATTTCTAAACATAAATTTATACTTAATATTTTTGCTTAATACTTTCTTGATTGTGTTACAAATGAGACAAAAAAATCGGAAGACAAAAAGCAGCATTTGCGTGTGTTCAGCCAAGCTCTGTTGGGAACGAAGTAAATTCTGCGTAAATTATATACCGTATTTTCTCTAATAAGGCCCCACCCCTTCATTTAAAATCGTGTTCTAAGAATTCTGTTTTTGACTCACTTTTCGTAGATGACTATCAGGCAACTCATCTGCAAAAATTGAGTTGAAAGCGGAATGCCAAGGACACAATTTTAAATCAACGGGGTGGAGCTTATTAAAGAAAAAATAGGGTATTCGCCATTTTTGCTTAACTTGCTCGTTTGTTTTTTTGCGATAAATCATCTACTTCTTCTAAGGATTGTGAGTTTAAACAGCTAGGATGCGTGCTGATGGAATTCACAAAAAAGAGGATAAATTCCAAAAGAATTAGTGCAGTACCCATAAAATTATAGTCAAAAATAAATTATTGTTTGACATTTTATTGGTTTTGGTTCATTTTAGGTGGCTATTGTTGTACCTTTCTAAATCCACTAGGTCAGTGTTTTCATAACTAACCTTAATCCCTAACCCTAACCTAACAGTTAGGCTAATCCTAAACTAATCCTAACCCTAGTCTTAAACTTACCCTAACAGATTAGGATTAAGTTAAGCTAAAGGGATTAGGGTTAGGTTAGGATTAGGGCTAGGGATTAAGATTAGTTATAAAAACACTGTACTAGTTTAAGCACCTTTTAATCCGAAAATTGGTTCTGCGCCTTTTGTACACCCAACACATTACCGCTTTAATGTAGAGCTATTGTGCACACATTTACCCATCCTTAATTTTAAGACTTCGAAGGGTGCATTCTATTTTGTCTTTCGCATTTGATGCACAAGTTTTGTCGTCGTATACTAATTGAGTAAATACTATATAAGCAGAAATTATTGTGTCGTTTATCAAGTGTAATTTTAGGAACAAAGCTGCATGAACAACTTACTGCCAAAAATGCCGGGGTTTGTCTTGAACGTGTCGGTTTTTTCTAATTAAAAAAGAATGTGATTTAGCGATGCGTCTGAGGATAAAGCTAACACAACGATTAAAGAGCAACAGATAAGCACTAACAATCATCTTACTTCTGGAATTCAGCTGCAACTAATGCAAACTACTGACAGTGGAAATTTTATTCATATGCCGATTTGGGTAGGTTCTTTTCTCAGTTTCGCTTATTGGAACAAAAAAGAGTTTAAGGCAAGACGAAGAGGCTATCAGGTTTGCATTACTCCGCGAAGCTATTTAGCTACAGTCAAGCTTCGGTACAATGACCTTTGGATTGGGTTTGGTGGGTCATTGTATCGGGGAGGCCGGCATATCGTCATCAGTCATTTTAACTGCATTCAATCCTCTCATTAACACAATCTTTGATATAACTTCACGGCACCGGCTCCGGGCGCCGGAAAAAATTATTGGGTGCTTGGGGCGGGTCCGGGGCCTGGACTTTGAGCCGTATACGGCTATGGTCTTTGATCAACATCACTTTGGAGCCGGTATGTTAATGAGATCTTTGAACGTGCTTGCTGCTAAAATGTGCTAATCTGAGAGGGGCTTTATATCGGCGGTTAGATTTATATCTTTGTTCAATTTAGCCAACACTTGAAGGGTATTTTCAAAGTGCCTTGCTAAATGGTTTTGTTTGATAGACGCTTTCCTGTTTTAGCATTCACGATGAAGTTATGGATTTGTATGGTTGGATAAAGCCAACTGTTGAGGAGGTATCTGATGATGTGCAATAAGTTAACTTGGCCTACTAACCTAAAATTTTTAGGTGCTGCTTCGACGATTTGTATTCAACCGTGTGTGTAAAGTACTGAGTCCGCTTTTCCGTCCTTCTCAAATTGGTGTATTTGGGAGTGTCGCAACTAATTTGGTCGGTTTTCTTTTTTTTATCATTTTTGTGTAAACTTGGTCTTTCAGTTCCTTCCCACATCCGATATTGGTTTGTGTGTCGGCCACTTGCTGATTCTGGTGAATTCTTAACGTTAGAGACGGCTTTTAGATATTGCCATTGCATCTCCAAATCACTGTGAAGAAAAACTAAATGCGGTCGTCGAATTGTTGAGGTTTGCCTAGTATATTGTTCTGGTTTGAACGTATTTCATTTCTATAAATATTAGAATCGCGAATGATTTTGAAGGCGTTAATGCCATCGGGCAAACAAAAGTGCCCATTGTAAAGTTTATTCATAAGAAGACTGGTTTCAGTAAGGGTCTTTCTTTGCTTTGCCATATACAGTCTGAAATTCTAGATCTGGACATTAGTTTCAACACATCAAAAGGTCTTAATAGAACCCTCCAGTGGATTCAGCGACAAAAGTAACACGGCTTACTCACTACATGTGTATGCACACTAGTTTTTTCAGGCGAGAATATCCGGTCATAGAACCATGTAAGATCTTGCTTATCTATTTTCAATTATATTCACTATTAAATTCTCAGTAGTGCTAATTCTGAAAAGGTTTCTTGCTCAATGTGGTCCTTCGTTCAGTGAGCCCTACTATGTCCGTCTTTTCTTGACCTCTACTTGATTATTTAATAATAATAAAGTTTTTCAGGGTGGTCTTTCGTCATATGCGTTGGTACCATTTTCTGCTTTTTTGGCTGAATTGACGTGTTATTTTCTTAGGTCGTGATGATAGTTCATTTCATTGAGGTGATTTTTTAAATGTTCTCTCTAGGAATCTTACGGTTACATTTGTAGCACGCGTCTCCTAAGGGCCGAGGTCGTAAATTGGGTTGGTGCTTAATCGAGTTTTTCAAGTACTTCGGAGAAGTTTTCGATTATAAACAATGTCTCTCCTGTGCTGGCCGTGGTATCACTTGCACTCGTAAAAAAATGCGTCCATTTCAAACATCCCTTCAAGCCAGTCTAACATGTGAGATCAACTCCTGTTTTGAACCACTCTGGTTTTTTTTCTTCGTTTTTCGGCTGCATATTTTGAAGAATTTTTTTAGGGTGCAAGATCCTACAGATATAGGTGAGCTCCACATGCTGTCACTAGCATTGTTGGATGTGAACACTAGCATTGTAGAAAAGATGTTTTTAGATAACAATGTCGCTGCAGCTTGTTATAACATTTCGCTTATTAGGACTGCGTTTGCGAAGTCCTACCATGCTGTATGTTTGTCTCGCCTTGTTGTTTAGCATATTTACTTTTCTTTAGGTTGACCAGGCACTAAGATTCTGTCAACAGGTGGATGAGTCTAATATTAGGGATTATTACTCTGGTAAAATTACTTATGGTTTGCTTGCGAACTAAAAAATTTCTGCTATAGGGCCTATGCTAACGATTGCTTATCAATTTACTGACGAAGAAATTTCGCGTAGACAACAATGCATCGATTATCTGAGATCTGGAGCGTGTAAACTGTCGGATATTTGTTAAAATGATTGCCGGGATGGATGTTAGATGTGAAACTATAAAAAATGTATGGCTTTGGCAAGGTCCTTTTCCAATTATTTTTTTTTCTTCTACACTAGTAGTAATTTGCCAAAGTTTTTACCTGGCTTTGTCATCAAAATTGATAGCTTTGACACTTTGGTTTCAAGTAATAAACTTACTTTAGTAGTAGAAACAAGTTTGCCACCCACAATTTGGCGACATGCCTCCAGTGAAGAGATCGAATTAGGCACAATGTAAATCAACTGTCCTAGGGAGCACACCTTCAATTTGAAAGGGCTCCTTTCCAGGTCTAAAGTAAGGTAATTGTTATAAAGTCGAACTTCGATAACACGTCACCCTTTTTTAGAAAAATGAGTCCGTTAAATCGAGAGTTGGATTTTTTAAAGGCGAAATTGTTGAGTTGTGTAAAAACGACTGGCAAATTCAGAATCCTTACGATTTTCTGCCTTAGAGACATCAACATCAAAATTGGCAAATGATGTTTAAAAATTTGAGGCAAAAAATGTTCTGAAAAAGCTGTGGATCCAACTTTTTGGGGTAATGTATTATCGAAGTTCGGCTGTAATTCGCTAGCTTGTACAGGGTGTGACAAAAAAAATCCTGCATTATTTTCTTCATTTTTTACGCCGTCTTATTAGCTTTCTCGTTCATTCAGCCGTCCACAATAGTTTGATTTTTAGGTAATGCCTGGAATAAACAAGAAAGCTTTTCGCCGTGCTTTGGTTCATTTTAGGCAAATCGGAAAGAGAATCGGAATTGTCGTGAAACTTTTCAAGGTCGACCTGGGCACTTTCAGCGAAGCGATCGAGCACTATGAGGAAACGTTGGTTTTTGGTGTTGAATTAATGTTTTGGTGGGCGGAGGCGGTCAATTGTATTAGTAGTGTGAAAATCGCAAAAAAATAGAGATTCTTGAGGGTAAGGGTCTCTGAAAATGGGAATCTTTAAACCTAAATATCAAAAATTTACCGGGACACGGCTCCATATGACACTCAACATTTTCAAACTTGCTTTTCAAATGGGAGACCAACTCTAAACATTTTTAATGAAAACTACACTAAGTTTTTACAAAAAGAAAATTTCACCGGGCAAGAGAGTATGCAAAATAGGTGATACAAGTTCAGGCATCCTTGCAGCACTGGTTTTTTCACTACAATCCAGCAGTTCACACTGCCAGTCGAACAAGAGTTGTTGATCTGGCTATTGAGTGGCTACCCACTGCTGCCGCATCTATTAGGCAGTCTTGTTGCTGTGTGTGTGTCTGGCGTCGATAGCCCTACAGCTGTTCTTGGTTTGTTGGGACAAAAGTTGCTCTTCTCCTGCTCCTATTCATCCTCTTTCTTTGGCTCTTTTGAGTGGGAGATGTGAGGGAGGATAAAGCAGAGGGTTGAAGGTGAAATATGTGTATAATCTCTATACATAGGAAATGGCCTACTCCTAGCTGTCGACCAGCCAGCCTGAGTGGTTGATCTGAAGGGAGAGAGAGAAAGAGCTCTTCTCTATTTTTTCCTTCAAAGTGCAACATATATATTTGTCCTGTTGTCCAGGAGAAGCCAGTGAAACAAAAGTAGTCTTGATAGAATTGGAGTATGAAAGAAACACGAGATAGTGTGGTACTCATGACATGAGAGAGTATACTTTACATTTTCTTCGGATAGTTTGACCAGTGATACAATTGAGTGACAAGGAGATATTTGAGTTGAACATGGAAATAAGGCAGCTAGAGAGTAGCTAAACCACTTGAAGTGGTAGGTAAGCCACCAGGTAAACCATGTGGTTTACCTATCCTCCAAATGGTTTATCAGAGTTCTATGATCCATCCTTGGGTTTAAAGTTTGACTAAAGGGAACCTTAACTGAAAGCATTTGACCAGCCGAGTCCCAGCAACACAATATTTACAATTATTTAAGAAGAATGGAGCGATGCAGCGCATCATATTCATTTAAGTGACTCAAGCAACCGTCTCTAGGTTCTCCATAGTGCCAATTTGGATTCTGAAGATTCAGACGTGCGCCAGACCACTGGTTCTCAGCAACGCTTTTCTTTAGATCCTGTAAACAGCGTTGAGACATCTGAGCTAGATTTGGTAATTGGCAAGGATGGCTTGGTGAAAAATTACTTGTTAGCCTTGAACCATTAAACCTAGGTCAAACAGAGTATGTGCTGAGACTCAGCTAACCTACGCCGGCTTACCCTGAGCCTAAGGCTTAGTTGTGTGCCCAGGTGTAGTTTCCCGGGTTTGCGCGGCAAGGCTTCTCTATTTTTCTGGCTTTCCTAAGATTTGGGTTTAAAAACTTTGCTGTTTTTGAAAACTCGTGCTATATTCCCCATCCCGATTTCCCGAATTATAAGAAGGGGGGGGGATATAATACAGTAGTCAGGCCTATGTTCAAAAAAAAATTGTCCTCCGGCTCTAAAAGATTTTTCCTCTGCCTCCGGACTCTAGCGGAGGCCGGAGGAATTGGCCTCCCCTTCGGAGGATTCCTCCAGAGGCCAGCACAGGCCTGACAGTAGCACCAAAAGTTCTAAGTTAATTTGTTGAGTTTACCTTTTTGGCCAGTCATTCAGAAATCGATTGTTTCTGCTTTTCTCAGCCATTTCCTCACAGCAGCCATGCTCTCTTGAGGGGTCCAACAGCGGTTGTGAAAAAGAAAGTAAAAAGCGGCACACATTTATTATTATGTGTCTTCTGCTTTTCTAAGTCAAACAAAATGCCTGCTGGTCTGTTTTTAAGTCCCTCTAGCTTCTATTATTCTCACTCACTCAGCCAACAAATGAGAAGAAGTGTCATAAAAGTGGGTAAGGAGGGGGTGGATGAATGCAGCAGCTAGCATCTCCAATCAATGAGACCTTAAGCTGTCGGTTCAAAGTAGGGCCTCTAGAAGGCCTATTTGCTGGCTGCTTCTGCACATTCTACCCCTGCTACTTCTGCAATTTCATTAGACCCTTGTGGAAATGAGAAAGAGCCTTTCTCTCCTTCCTGCTGACTAAACTGAGGAGGCAGCAGTCAGGTCTAGGCAGCGGCCAACTCCCTCAGGAAATCGGACAGCCGGAGATGAATGGCTGGCTTGTTTTTCGAGGTTCACAGTTTATTGACTTGCTTATTACACCTCTTTTTTTTTCTCGTCTCTCCCGTTTGGATGGTTTGGAAGTAGCTAGGTGTGCTGGCTTCCTTACCCATCATTTTTTTTATCTTTGAAGGATGCAGAAAAAGAGCTTGATGAGTGGAGATAGTTTGCGGTTTTGTGGAATGAGCATTCTTTGGTCTACGACAATTATGTCTGGGTGCAATTTGGCTTAGAATTGGAGAGATTAAATAAGTAGGAATGGTAGTCTATTTTCTCTAATGGAAGAGAAAGAGGGTTCTTATCCTATATCTGCGGAACATTGATTATATTTTTTTTTCAGTTTATAATGTATGGTAATTTTTTTATTGCGCGTGCATTTTGCTGTCTCACGAGTTTGTCTTGTCTTAAGGTTATAACAAATTAGGGACCAGGCTTCGTCTGTCAAGTTATCCAGGTGCCTTTCTCAATAGAACGTCTTCTCGAGATCTTCCTTGGGCTGTCCAGTTATCCAGGTGCCTTTCTCAATAGAACGTCTTCTCGAAACCTTCCTTGGGCTGTCCAGTTATCCAGGTGCCTTTCTCAATAGAACGTCTTCTCGAGATCTTCCTTGGGCTGTCCAGTTATCCAGGTGCCTTTCTCAATAGAACCTCTTCTCGA
>BBSZ01006145.1:0-33809 GCA_000981365.1 Subanguina moxae | reverse complement strand
AAACCCCCCTAAAACCACCCTAAAACCCCACTAAAACCCACCCAAAACCCACCTAAAACCCCCCTTAATCTCCCGGCCAAAGGGCCCCATCCCTCTGGTAACGAGACCAGAGGGAACCAAAAATAATGCTATCATAAAAATATGATAGCTAAGGCCATGTGAAAAAGAAAGGATATATAGGAATCGAACTAGTTCAAAGTGCTGGGTTTGAGAAGAGACCGCAAAGCTAGAGAAAATTTTTTCTTTGCATTACATAATTATCATTATGTGCGTAATACACATAAAGGTTCGGTCTCCAGCACTAGTTGTATGGCTTAGTTTCCTTAGTGTAGTACCTAGCGACTGGTACGATCTCAGCAAAATTAGTCAAATCCAACTATCTGCAGCCCTGGCCCAGTAGCCCTAGGTCATTAGCCCTGGGCCCCTCAGCCCCCCGACGCCGTCGGGCCCCACCCCTCTGGTACTGACGCCAGAGGGAACCAAAAAAAAGCAACTTTAAGAAAGTAACTTTAAGAAAGCTATTCATGCCTTACTTAATTTTTTGTAAAAATTTAGAGCCCATGACGGGCAATACAGGTATTTTTAGGTTTTTTGTTTTTCAGTTTTTTGCTCTTTTATTGTTAGGAGTTGCTGGATGGGTACTTACCTTTGTTTCCTATTTCTTCCTCTTCATAACGCTGCCAATTTCAGTCTGTTTTTGTATCAAGGTAAGAGAAACAATGCCTTTTTGAGCTTAGTTTGCTCTCTTTTTCACCTATGTGTATATCCAGCAAATTTTTCAGGTTGTGCAAGAATACGAGCGAGCTGTGATTTTCCGCTTAGGAAGGCTGTTGCCGGGTGGAGCCAGAGGTAATAAAATAATTCGAAGCATACAACATTTCATTGCTAAACTTTCAGGTCCTGGACTCTTCTTTGTAATCCCTTGCATAGACACTTATCGAAAAGTAGACTTGAGAGTCCTTTCTTTCGATGTGCCACCTCAGGAAGTGAGCACATTAAAGTTACTCATCTTACACCTGCGAGCAGTGTAGAATGAACTTGATTAATATTATCATCTTTCATCTTGCATTCATCATCTCTCCCATTTTTTAGATTCTATCAAAAGATTCGGTGACAGTAGCCGTAGATGTGGTTGTCTATTTCCGCATCTCCAACGCTACTATTTCTGTCACTAATGTCGAGGATTGCGCTCGGTAATTTGATTATTCAGTTAGTGCTTTTACAATGTTTTTTTTTTGTCAGATCAACCAAACTTCTGGCGCAAACAACATTAAGAAATATTCTTGGCACGAAAACATTGGCTGAAATGCTCAGTGACAGAGAACAAATTTCACTTCAAATGCAGGTAAAAACATTATTTGATAGGTTTAAAAAATACAAGCCATTCCGAGGATTGCCAGATTGTTTGTTTGGGCAAAGTTGTTCCTTACCGTAAGAAAGTTTTTAGCGTCAAAAAAGTTATTTTCTTGTAATATCTCTTACTGGATACGGTTTTTCACAACCTAAATTTAACAGACATCATAAGGCATGATAGCTCTGGTTTTCTATCCACTATGATAAACCATTTTCCCAAGAGTTGTTTACATAGATTTTTTTTCGGAGCCCAACTCACTGAGCTGGTTATAATGAAGCAAACTGCACGCATTTATTGGCGAAAAGCTCACAAAATATATTTAAAAAAAATATGAAAGAGACAAAAGAGTATTTTGTACCAATGCAAATTTTACAGCGAAAAATTAACTATGAGCTGTTCCAAGTTAACTGTGAGCTGTTCCAAGTTAACTGTGAGCTGTTCCAAGTTAACTGTGAGCTGTTCCAAGTTAACTGTGAGCTGTTCCAAGTTAACTGTGAGCTGTTCCAAGTTAACTATGAGCTGTTCCAAGTTAACTGTGAGGTGTTCCAAGTTAACTGTAAGCTGTTCCAAGTTAACTATGAGCTGCTCCAAGTTAACTGTGAGCTGTTCCAAGTTAACTGTAAGCTGTTCCAAGTTAACTGTGAGCTGTTCCAAGTTAACTGTTAGCTGTTCCAAGTTAACTGTGAGCTGTTTTAAGTTAACTATGAGCTGTTCCAAGTTAACTATGAGCTGTTCCAAGTTAACTATGAGCTGCTCCAAGTTAACTTTGCATACGAAAGGGGGGTGGCGGTTTTATAATCCAGCAGAAATGACTAATTTAATAAGTTAACTAGAAAAAGTTAAGAGATCACTTTTTTGATTCACTCTGTATATGCAATCTTCAGTTAATTGTAAAGTTGCGTGTGTTAGCTGCCAATAATAATTTTCTCACCCTTGCAATTTTTTTAAGCTTTGATGTGCTTTAGAATACGCTAGAATCACATTTTAATTTAGTCTACACTAGATGAAGCCACCTACCCTTGGGGTGTCAAAGTGGAACGGGTTGAAATGAAAGATGTTCGCCTTCCTGTCCAGCTGCAAAGAGCAATGGCTGCTGAAGCTGAGGCTGCTCGGTATTTTTTTTTGATTGGAAGTGCCTTTAAAATATTACTTATTTAACTTTTTTAGAGCTGCTGGAGCAAAGGTTAACATAAATTTTCTAAAATTTATTTCTTAATTTTGAATGTTTATGTGTAGGTCATTGCGGCAGAAGGTGAGCAGAAGGCATCTCAGGCATTGAGTGAGGGTATGTTTTTATGACTAAAACATTTGGAAATTGCAATTTTTTACTTATTTTTTATATTACTATGTGAATAAACAGAAAGTTGTATTTTTGAGCATGTCGCTAAAAAGTTTAACATAGATAGTCTGTTAGATGGACTCTTGCGTTCAGTACGGACCTCTGTACAAGATAAAAACTTCTCTATTTTACACATTTCCGCCTCTTGTTTTTCAAAAATATATAGTATGATTTTGTCCTAGCACAATTTTGTATATTTTCAGCAGCTGTTGTGATTTCCTCTTCACCTATTGCCATTCAATTAAGATTCCTGCAAACATTAAGTTCTATAAGGTTTGCAATTTAATAGACAGAATAAGCTTTTTTTGATCAATACATTTTATCTTGTTTTCCAAATACAAAATAAATTAAGTCTTGTTCCTGCTAATAACAACCCTATTTAGCGCGGAAAAAAATAGAACGGTAGGTTTTTTTTTATGCAAAATTGCACATTTTCAGACAAAAAGTGAGTCATGTATTTAGATAATTTTCCCGTTCCCGCTGGAAATTATTCAAGCTATATTCAGGTATAAACGTTGTGGCGCTACTAAAATTTTGTCTTTTTCACTTTTTTTCTAAACTTTTCTATCAAAAAAGTCAATTTTTGATTAATCTCAGCTTTGGCGTATAAAAATTGCCTAACTGAGTTAACTGTTAACAAGTTAACTGTTAGCTGTTCCAAGTTAACTGTGAGCTGTTCCAAGTTAACTATGAGCTGTTCCAAGTTAACTATGAACTGTTCCAAGTTAACTATGAGCTGTTCCAAGTTAACTGTGAGCTGTTCCAAGTTAACTATGAGCTGTTCCAAGTTAACTTTGACCTGTTCCAAGTTAATTATGAGCTGTTCCAAGTTAACTATGAGCTGTTCCAAGTTAACTATGAACTGTTCCAAGTTAACTATGAGCTGTTCCAAGTTAACTGTGAGCTGTTCCAAGTTAACTATGAGCTGTTCCAAGTTAACTTTGACCTGTTCCAAGTTAATTATGAGCTGTTCCAAGTTAACTATGAGCTGTTCCAAGTTAACTATGAACTGTTCCAAGTTAACTATGAGCTGTTCCAAGTTAACTGTGAGCTGTTCCAAGTTAACTATGAGCTGTTCCAAGTTAACTTTGACCTGTTCCAAGTTAATTATGAGCTGTTCCAAGTTAACTATGAGCTGTTCCAAGTTAACTATGAACTGTTCCAAGTTAACTATGAGCTGTTCCAAGTTAACTGTGAGCTGTTCCAAGTTAACTATGAGCTGTTCCAAGTTAACTGAAATGGCGAAAAGGTGAGTTTAAAAAAGTTGAAAAAGTTTTTGGCAAGGGTATACTTTAGTAGTGTCAAACTTTTTCTATCAACAATTCATAAAATTTATAAAAAGTGATAATTCCAGAAATCAGAACAAATCCAAAAGATCCATAAAGATACATTCCGCGTAATAATCATTCATAAGTTGATCGGTGATTTTGTCGGCTCAAAAAGTTTCTTTGGCTTTTAGAGTTTTATTTGTTGGTTTTGGACTACATAAAAATATGTCTGTGTGTGTACAGAATAAATAAAAAAAAGCAGTGGTTAGCCTTATATACAAAAGTAGATGACGTACAAGAAAATAAGTGATTGGACTCGTAGTTTTCAATAGATGCTTTGCTCTTTTGTGCCACATTTTGATGTGAAAACCCGCTTTCTTTTCTTTTTTGCTGATTATTGTCGTCTCATATATGCTGGTTTGTGTAATAGTCTCTGCCGTTCCCACCATTTTGATCATCCTTTGAGGCATTGGAAGAGGACTTTTGGATGGACTTTAAGAAACGATCCACCTCCGCAATGAACTGATAGTCGAACCAGAACAGCAGTGAAGAGTAGAGGAAGAAAATTGTGAGCAAGATGAAACCAGCTAATAAGCCGAAAATCCCTGTGAACAAAAATTCATTAAAAAATTAATTTATTATTATATAGTTCTATAACAAGTATATAATATAAAAGCCTTAAAATATGTGCCTAAGCCATATCAGAGGAGATGTGTACTCTGGATCAGTGAGTTAAACCTATGGCTTAAGCCTTAGTTGGCATAAATATACAATAGATGGGCAACATTTGGGAAACAATTTTCGTAGGCCATGATGGGCCATGACTCCAAAATTTACTTACACGTGGTTGTGCTGAGGTTCAAAAACCCATTCAGAGGAGCATCTAATTGTTGGTAAACAAAGGAAGAGGACGGACTTATAATTGCCCAAGAGAGCAGAGCCACACAAACGATCACATAGAGAATAAGCATTGCCTGAAACAAAAATATATGTGATAATTTGTACGAAAAATCTTTTAAGCCAGCTTTGACTTATATTTATGTATTTAGAGCTTGTTTTTAAGTGATTTACCTCTCATATATATTTGTGTGCGTGTTACGACTGCGAGCCTTTAAGTGCCCGTCGCCCTATTGTGAGCACGACAGGGGCTTATAACCCAGCAGAGTCCGAAAATTTACCTGGAGTAAAAAGAAAGGTATAAGACAGAGTTTGGACCACTTGAAGGTGGCGTAAAGCGTTGAGATTCCCACAGAAGCCGCCACCAACACTGAGACAAGAAAGGCTACCTGCAAATAGAAAAGAAAATAGAAAAAGTTAAAAATAATCATACTGAATGATCCGACTTGTAGCTTAGAAAACAAAGAAACCCGTAGAAGATGGCATAGATCAGACTTAATGCCCTCGTGGCTGCCTAAGCATTTTTTGCTTCAAATAACTAAACAAAGAACTTGGAAATGCACAACAACTCACCGTGATATGAAATCTGTTAAAGCAACAGAAGAAATGTGGGTTGGGCGGAAGGATGGGATGTTGAAGTAAGAGCATTGACTCCAGGTCGAATGGAGCTCGCTCATCCCCTACCTGTCCACTCTCTCGTTGTTCTACCTAACAAAACATTGGATTAAAACACCCAAACAGTTTAACCATTAATTTCTAACCTTGACATCACATTGCATCGAGAATAGCTAGTTTGTAAAAGCGCAAGCTTATCACGCAACAGCTGCAAAAATGGCAAAGATCTTGCAGTTAGATAGCAATTATCTGAGAGCTCCACTTCCTGCACACATCAACTATACAAAGCTGTAATTGAAACTGGCAGCTTCAGTCAAGATCTATACCAAGAAGAAATTGATACAAAAAATATGTAATTTTTTTAATCCCTTATGTTCAATGACGCCTTTGGAAGCAAAGGCATTTCACAAAAGGGGCAGTGCAGGGTGCCGCAATTTCTTTTTACATCTTAAATTGGCTCGTAAATTACTCTTTTTTGATATTTTATAATTTTTTTTGTTATATTTTCGAGAAAAGGGCAATTTTTTACTTTTTTATTTTATTTTCTCCTTCAAGACTTTTAGATAAAGATGGTATGGAATGGCTAGGTATTTTTCAAACTTTTCACGCGTTCCTAATACCCCAGATCTAACACATTGGGACTTTTGTTTATAGGGCAACATAAAGAGCATTGTCTACCACACTCGACCAACAAACTTAGACTGTCAGTGAGCAAAAATTAAGATTTTTTGTTCCATTCACAAAGTGTTTAACAATTTGCCTCAAGAGATGATTGACGCAGGACTAAAAAGATGATTGCTGAATTTTTTTTTGAATATTTGAAAGAAAAAATAAAAAAAAATCAAGTCTGATGGGAATCTAACAAAAAAAAAGATGACGTAAAATGTCGAAAAATAAAAATTTGACAGCCAATTAAAAATGTACAAAAAATTTGCGTCACCCTGTACATAAACAAATAATCCCTAGCACTAATACCTTCAGCAATAACAATAATCATTTAAGACATAGCAAATAAAGAGTCAGCAAATAAAAAGATTAGGAAAAAACGTTCTTCTTAAAGTTTAAAGCCGACAGAAAAATAAAGTGCAAATAAATAAAAACAAAACTGATAATTTCTCATTTTAAAAAAACATCTCAGGATCACTTTTAAGAAATTATTTTTCTTCCGTCTTTCTGCCTAGAAGCAAATGGGGCATAAAAAGCTTGGAGAAAAGAGCCATTATTCTGAAGAGCCTTTTATACAGAGTACGACAATAAAAAATGCAAATTTAAAACAACTTGGCTAGCTTGGCAAAAACTTTTCCCAGAGAAAACCACTATTTTTCTGATTTTTCTAAGAAAATATTGTAATCAGAAAATAAAAATCTAGCCGAACCGTTGAGCATTTTCAAATATATTTGTCATATAAAATACGACCAGCTAGAAATAATTATTACGCGGAAGTGTGCGCCAGAAGTAAAATTCATTTTCCACGCCATGTTTAATCATGTGGGTGGCATTGATCAGCAAAAACGCGACGAAACGCTGGTTATTTAATTTTTTCCACATGCCCAGCACAAATGACGACACCATCGTGCTCAGCACATCCTATTACTCCTGTATAGCTCCATAGAGGCACGCCAGGCCGAGAGTTGCCTCAGGCAGGGAGGCATGCATTAAGAGTGAGCCACTAACTCCTAAAGCAGTCTGAATCACCTCTAGCCCAAATATTTACGTGTTAATAAAGTCGTTGAGTCATTAAATACCACTTTAATATCATTAAAAAGTCCATTTTTTTCATACAATGAAAACATCCGGAGATTTTTCATTTCCCACTATTTTTGTAAAGAAAATGGGCAATAAAAGGCTTGGACAACAAAGCCATTATTATTTTGAAGAGCCATGAAACATTCTTTTCATACACATAAAAGCAATGAAGTTGGGGGTCTTTCAATGCTGCCCGATCAATACAACTCGACAACAACAAGCTGGCAGCAGAATGACTTTAAGCAAGGGGTTATGCACATCTTTTTCATACATAACAAATACTGCGGTTAGCCACAGAAAAAATGATAATAAAAATGCATTTTATATTAATAAAAAAAAAGAAGTGGGAGAGGAAGAGAACTGTAATGGCTAAGCCTAAAGCAAGAAGATGCAAGAAGAAGGTGTGAGCAAGAAATAAATATTTCAATATAAGACAAATGAAAAACATTCTACTCAGAAATACTATCTTTTACAAAGCTGCAGCCATTTGACGTTTGGGAGCTGGAGTAGCCAGCAAAAAATGTGGGTGTGAACAGAGTGTTTTTAATAAAACTTCGGCTTCAAACTATTTTTAATAAAAAAGAGCAGGCTTTTTAGTAGCAGGGTCTACCTAAAATGCATGATTGATTCTCAACAAGGTTTGCGTTTTTTGCAACTCATTTGAGTCCTTTTAAGAGTTCAAATGTACTTTTTGATGATGAAAAGGATATTGAAATCTGCAAAATTATTCAAACGCAAACATTTTGACAAACATGTTTGATTACTTTTGAGAACTCGGCAATACTTATATACATTTTGTGAATTTCGGCTCAAACTACATGGAAAAACCCATAAAAAAGTAAGAATTTTTATTCTTTTATATAAAAAATATAAAAAGCTGTTTTTATTACCTAAAAAAAGAGGAACTTACTTGTTAAATTACCGTATTTACTCTATTAAGTGGGCATCTAAGAAAAAACCTTCCACGAATGAGGTAAATTAGCCGATTCTTTACATATTTACAGCCTCTAAAAGGTGAAAACAGCAATTTCTCATTGAGCCACGAAGTAAACATTCATTTACCTAAAAGTGCTGTCGCAAATGAACTTTTAGGCATTTCTTAAAATACGCACTGCAATTATATATTTGCTGAGAAGAGGGACAGAAATGGAGTGAGAAAACAAGCCTCACGTCAACGAAAGTTAATTAATTTTCAGTAATGGCATATTGCATATGCTCTCAACCTTCTAATCTCATTGACAATCTCATAAAGCAGGACTTCTAAAGGATTGCTGGAGAAAAAGAACGCGTGTTGCGTTCTTTTCTTTTTGTTTTTTTCAATTTAAAAGCAAACACATTTTCTTCCTAATCGCCCAGACAACAGTTGTCTCTCCAACCGATTTGGAGGCTGGGAATATGAGAGTTGACAAAATTTGATTTTCTTTTTGACTTGTTTGAAATGTTATCTTTGTCTAGCCGATCTTGTTTTTTCTTTCCTTTTTTTTTCGGGACAAAAATAAAAAATAAGTTTTTGAACTTGTCTCGATCTAAAATTTTTTTATTTAATAGAAATAAATTTACTATGGTCAAGCCCCAGTTTAACCTGCACTCAATATAGCGCGTATTTTTCACAAAGCAAACTCTCTTTTGTTGTTATTATAAAAATAATTTTTGGCTATAAATGCTTAAAAAACAATCATTTCGAATAATGTCAAAAACCTACTTTCATCAACCACATTCAATTCAAAGCTCAAAAAACTTTTTTTCACACAATTTGTTTTAAAATTTTTATTTGTATGAATGAAAGTAAAATGTCCAATAGTCGTTTTGAATTATTCAAAACAATTATTGGAAGGCTAACAAATATATTTAGCTTTTAATTTCACATACACAAGTTACATACACACGCTAATCAATTCTATTTTGGTTTAAAAAGTAAAAAGCGCTCACCCCCAAAAACTAAAAGAAGTAGTATTTTTTTTGGCGAAAAGCTTTCAATGCTTTCGAAAAAAAGTGTGATATTAGAATTAATTAACAAATGGAGAGTAAAATCAAAGACATAATAAAGTTTCTTTTTTATAGGGGAAAACAGAATGAGCCTAACAAGTTGCTTGTGATTTGAGTAAAACAACGTGAAAACTTCAGCTCTAGATAGCCGGTATTTTAAGTCAAGCGTTGTTAAGCCTAACTTGCACGCCGAAGAAGATATTTTGAATTGAAGATGCCACTGGCATCATGCCAGTCAGTAGACAAAGATATTCCTCAAAAATTTTTAGCTGGAAGATCTAGAATATATAAGATTAAAGGTATAATCAGAAAAGCAAACAGATAACTATGGGCAATTTAAAGCTAACTGTGAGCTGTTTCTTGCTAACTATAAGCAATTTAAAGCTAACTGTGAGCTGTTTCAGGCTGACTATGAGAAGTTACAAGTTAACTTTGCATACTAATGAGTTAACTATAAAAATTGTATGTCAGCAATAAATAAAAACATTGGCATGTATTGAAAGAATGAAAATATGCGATGAAATTGAAACAATTTTTTGCACTCTAAAGAGAGATGAATTTACAGGCGATGAAGAGTAATGCAGAATTAACACTGCCATCCAATTAAGTTAATACATGTGCTTCACTATTCAGTGACACATAAGTAGAAACAAGGGAACGCAAAATAATTGGGAATTCCTTCATTTGTCGACAAAGCCGACATTAGCCAACAACAGTAAGAAAGGGTGTATTAGATAATGCTCTAGTTAAGATACTTGACGAAAAGTAATTCCCACTGGATTCTTCCTATGTAATTCCCATTTATTTGAACAAAGTGTCTACTGAGATTTGAAAGAGTACGTGGAGAAAATTTGACAAAAGCAATTTTTAGGTTTAGCCTTTAAAAATCTAAAAATATCTACAACCATAGACATACGCCTACATCATGGACAATTTTAATTGTCTGAAAGACACTTGCTCTTAAAAAAAAGAAGTGGTTCTCTCTGGAAATCGTGCCTCCGAGAAGTTCTTTTTCTTTTATTATTTTTTAAGTGCTAATTTTATTACTTTTTTTAGGTAAGAATAATAATCGGAGAACTTTTTTAAAACTATTTTGAAGGCTTGCGATCGATTAAGTGATGCAATTCCTGCTCAAATTTGATTCAATTTGCAACTAATCAAATATAATATAAATTCATCGTCGTTGTCTCCAATTTTCAGTCGGATTGCGAAGAACAACAAAACCAAAAATGTTTTAATGCAATATTTTTGAATGGAAAAGTGAGTAATGCCGAGTGTAATAGAGATTAAACTACAAGTCTTTTCAGTCAATTTTTAACTAAAAATGACAGCCATTTAAGTTTGAGTGAATTTAATCATAAATACCAAAACGTCAATCATGAGCAAATTTTAAGCTAATTGTGAGTGGTGAACGAATTAACTATGAGTAGTTATGGTTGACTATAAATAGTTAAGAGTCAACTTCGAGTAGTTTAAAATTAACTATGAATAAGAAAGACTTAAGAATTCAAAAAAAGACTTAAGAATTCAATTCTTTTTGTGCAAAGTCAATCAGGTGAAAATTTGTGTAGGCTGCAATTAGTATCTGTGAAATAATGCCACTTCCGAATGGACTACAAAATTAACTTACAAGAAACTAAAAACCTTTTTAATTTAATTCTAAATAAAATAAAAGATCTCAAAATATTCTTATAGTGGCAAAAAAGAGCTGTTTGGAAGACTGGTGAAACAAAATGTTTTTGAAGGAAATTGGGTTTAATTATGTTTTTGGAGGCTAACGACCCAACAAGAAGCGTAATTAAATAAAGTGTAAATTTTCAGTGGCTTAGGTTATAGCTTCTTTGAATGCCATCTTTTTTCTCTCTTCCATTGAAGCAGGCCAAACTTTTTTTTGTTGAAAGGTTTTTCATTTACATTAGACCGAAATTTTCTGTGGAGTTATCCTGCATAGAGTATTACAAAGAGCTTAAAAAATTGAATTTAGTGGATAGTTTTTTTTAGAAACTAAAATTGAGCTATCATAGTTGCTTAAAGACAGTCAAACCTGGACAACTTTGATAATCAAAGAATTATTTTTAATGGGAGTTTAAAAAACTAGATAGAATGAGTTTGCTTGATTAATAATTTTCAATGAAAAACTTGAGCCAAAATTACTATTTTAGAAATGGAATGAATTTAAAAAATCAAAAATATCAAAATTTTGCTTCATATTCACTCATGTGCATAATAATTTTCCTTCGGACAACAGGCAAAAACTTTGACAACCTATGTCCCGAAACAAGCTTTTCAGCCAAGTGTGTTATTTTAGTAACGAAAACTCTTTCTGAAATGTTAAATAATTTTTTGTTTGAAATGTCGAGATAAAAAAGTTTTAATTAATTTTTGTCAATTGCGTCAAGACGAAGAAAAAAATGCTGGAAGTAAAAAAAAAACTCTCTTCTAACTTATTTTCGGCCGATTTATTTGCACATATTGGGAACGCTGAAACACAATCAACTCTACCCACCAACTCAAAGATTAATTATGAGCTTTACCAAGAGGTTGTTTAGAAAATTACAGATATAAATTTAAAAGGCTAAATATGTGTTTGGGCGCAAGAGCTCACATATAAAATTAGGTTCTATTTTTTTCTAATCTATATTTATTTACATGCAGAAAAAGCTAAAACGCTTCTGTAATGTTATTTTTGTACAAGCACAATTAGGTTTATTTAAAACAAAAGATGTTTTAAAAGTGCATATCACTTTTTAACGCAACAGTTCTTGTAGTTACTGTTGGATAAATGCCGAGTGTAATAGAGATTAAACTACAAGTCTTTTCAGTCAATTGTTAACTAAAAATGACAGCCATTTAAGTTTGAGTGAATTTAATCATAAATACCAAAACGTCAATCATGAGCAAATTTTAAGCTAATTGTGAATGATGAACGAATGAACTATGAGCAGTTATGGTTGACTATAAATAGTCAAGAGTCAACTTCGAGTAGTTTAAAATTAACTATGAATAAGAAACAGTTAAGTATAAGCAATATCAAGTCAACTGTGCGTAAAAAAAACGATCAACTTGTAATTTAGTTCTAACTTTAAAATGGATTAAAAATATTTTAGATTATAGAAAAACACGGTGTTTTTATTTATTTTTTATTTTTTTATTGTTTTTTATTGTGTTTTTTACATTTTGATTTCTCATTTTAAGAAGAAGGTGGAAAAAGTTTTGTAAAGACTGGCTTGAAAAGATGAAATAACTCAACTATCGCATAAATAAGCTCTTCTTCAGGCCAAAACATAATAGAATAAAACATACGGGAATTTTTTTAGTCTTAGTTGAGACAAATGTTGAAAAGCACAATAAAGAAGTTATATTTTTGAATAAGTAACGCATGCGAATCCAAAAAAAAAGAAGACGAAGTGAAGGAAAAATTGGGAAAGCACAATAACAGAATGAAAAACCTCCAAAGTCAGCTGTTTAAATAGTCTGATAATCTACGAGCAATAGTTTCAAAAGGTAAAATCTTCCGCTTTAAATTAAAAAATAATAATCTAAAACTGCTAGAACTCTTATTAATACCTTTATTTTTTTCATAAGCCATTTTTTGTGCTCAGAAATGTGATCAAGTACTTATGAACCTTTATCTATTTATATGTCCAAGGTATTAGAAATGACCCAAGCACAAGGCCGAATTGAAAGAATAGTTTTAACAGAACAAAATTGTTACTTTTTATAGACCAAAAAATAAATGTGCTTTGTCAGCTTTTAAATTTAGAAGAGGAGAAGGCTTTTAAGAAAGAGGAGATGAAAATTAAATTGGATATAATGAAGTTAGACAAGAATAAACTGGCTAAAGGGCTGGAAAGAGACAGATGAGCTGAGAAAGTGAGTCTAAAAATAATTCAAGCTTAGAGAAAACGACACTTACATCACTTACAAGAGATGGAAATGCATTTGAGAAGATTGAATCAACAAATTTATGAAAGGCAACGAGAGTTCGACCAGGTTAATCTAATGGTTCAGTCAACATTCATACTTCTTTTGAAAAATGCATGCTCGTTACCAAAGAGCATAAAACAGCAATCAGACTATTTTTTGCTTCAAAACTTCTTTTAATAAAAGTTTTGACCGTGTCTTATTAAAAATGATTTTAAATTTAAAAGTTTTTGCAAATGAACAAATGAAAAAGTTAAAAAAAACATAAAATTTAGTTTCGCTATCCAACTTTTTAAAAAAGTTGGATAGGAAAACAGAGATGATTCAGTTTAATGCTCATATAATTACTCGTTTAAATCTTGAAGGCTAGAATTTTCAACAAAGATTTTGTTTTATTTAAGAGCACATAGAATATAGATTTATTGACATCTGCCGCCCGTCCCCCACTCATTTTTTTTTCAAAAAAGGGGTTTGACAAATTTAACCCAACTTACACAACCCTATTAACAACTAATTAAGCTCACCATCCATGTACAAAGGCTATAAAAAAGCTTTGAAATAAAGATTAGTGGAAGAGTATGAAGAAGGGACTGAAAAAAAAGGATTGCTGCCCAGCCATTTGCGGAAATGTGGCACAAGAAACAACTTGACTTGAACAGACTTATAGTCAAATGTGAAGACTTGTGGAAATGCTTTGAAACCAGACTGACTGTCATTAAAAATGTAGGTTAGAAAGAATATCAAAAAGGCTGGCCAGGTGAAACCTTTGCAAGTAGTAATTTTTAGTCTTTGACCCTAAATGAAATCACCTAAACTTCTTTTTGAGCCAATATCCCTGGCACCAGGGTCCCATTCCTGCCACCAGGGTCCCATTCCTGGCACCAGGGTCCCATTCCTGGCACCAGGGTCCCATCCCTGGCACCAAGGTCCCATCCCTGACACCAGGGTCCCATCCCTGGCACCAGGGTCCCATCCCTGGCACCAGGGTGAAATAAAAACTTTGCTATCAAAAGGATGACGCAAAAATATATATAAAATGAATAAGTTCAAAGTGCTGGGTTTGAGAAGCGACAACAAAGGTTAGAGAAGGTTTTTCTCTTTTTGCAATATTATCATTGATATTTTTATTACTATTGTCGTATCATTTATGATACAGTTAACTCTCGATATGATGTATCTCGTCTATCTATAACAAAGTTGAAAAATAGACGAAATCAATTAAAAAAACAAATTTTTCGAACAAAAGTTGATGAAAATAATTTAATCCTTAGAATGTGTGCGAAACATGTGTGTATAAATCTAAGCTGGGTCTGAGTCTACGCCTGAAGCCCAAGGCAATAGTTGGTGCAACTATGCAATAGTTGAGGTACACTTTAAATTCGGCTTTGCTAGCCCACGGCAAGAAGTATCAAAAAATATGAGAACATAGTCGGCGACGCCTTAAAAATATGTGTTTTAAAATAAACAAATTTTGCTTCACTTGTTTCTTTCACTTCAAAAAAAAACAAAAATAGAATTAAAAGAAAAATTTACCCAGAATAGTTTGCCAACAAAAAGATTGGGTTTCAGGAACTGGAAGGCTGGCAGAAATTAGTTGAGGAATAGCGTTATCGAGTATACTTAAAGCAGCTTTCATCAAATTAAATTAAATACTTTTATTTTAGGTGGAAAAAATGAGAAATAAATTTGACAATCTTCAAGAATTTCTGCGACTGAGTCGCCAAAGAAATCGACCAACACGGAAAAAAAAAAACCTTTTTGTAGGAAAACTTTCATTGAGGCAGACTAAGTAGTCTTTTTAATCTTTTGCCCAAAATGTTTAAAGTGACTATGTTACCAAAAAAGAGAAAGCTATTTTTTATCTTATGTCCTAAGAGAATTTTTTAAAATAAAATTTGATCAATTGCTGTTAAAAAAGATAAGTTTTTTTGTATAATGTATTTTATTTGTCTGCATATTATTTTAATTTCTTTTGGCAAGTAATCAATAACTAAAAGTTTTCAAAAATTGTAGATTGAGGCGAAAAGAAGCGTTCGTTCTCTAAACAGCTTCTTATGATTGTGTCCTTGCCGAATGCAATTGTGCATAACAATTTGTTGTTCAAGTGTTTTCTCTTTGCTGTCGCAATACACACTTTTCATGTTCCAACCTCATTTGTATTTAATTTTATTGCATTTTGCTTCAAATTTTTTATAATTATGAAAATGATTCTCTCTTTGCTTGTATTTCTCCTTTCAATTACAAGTTTTGTATGTGAGTTGCTAAATAAATAAGCAAACCAGCTTAAAAGTAGATGCTCTAGGCCAAAAAATGACACCAAAACTTCGCTCAAAAATCCTGCATGATCACAACATAAGAAGGGCTAAATTGGCATCTGGCCGGGTGACTCAATTCAACTGTAGACCAATGCCAACCGCCACAAAAATGAAGAGACTAGTAAGAAAAAATGTAAATGAAAATATACTGTTACCTAATTTAGGTTTACGATTGTGGCTTGGAAAAGAGTGCAAAAAATTGGGCGAAAAAGTGCCAATCGTTGAAGCATTCCAATGGGAAACATGGAGAGAATTTGTATATGGTATGGCCTGCCTTTTCTCTAGGTAGTTTTTAAAAAATGTTTCAGGCACTTTGCTTTTGTTTTTTTTTCAGAAAAAGTGGCTAAAAATGCAGTGGAGGCATGGTGGGATCAAGAACTACATAACTTAACTATACCAATTCCAAAATCACTGGACAGGAAGTTCTTTGAGCACTCTGGTGCTGGACATTTTACACAGGTAATTAAGTAAGTTTGTATATGCCAGTCAATCTATAAATAGTTTATAGTTAACTGTTTACTTTAAATAACTTATAGTTAATTGTTATCTATAAATAGTTTATAATTAATTGTTAATAGTTAATTGTTTGCTATTCACAGTTACCGCATTTTCTCTTAAAGGACCCCAATTTAAAATCATGCTCTTGTCATTGTTTTTGACTCACTTTTTGCAGATGACTCTCACACAATCTTTTTAATATAAATTAAAAAAGCGTATAAAAATTATTTTCAGATGTCCACAGATCTTATACATAGTGTGGGATGCGCAGGATCTAAATGCCCAGATGACCGTCTATTATTCGTGTGCCATTATGACAGAAGGTTTTCTTTTCAAAGAAAAGTTGCCATCTGTTACATACAAGTCTTCAAAGTTTAGACAGATCCTGGACAAACCGGTCTACGAATATGGCAAAAAGTGTTCCAAATGTGGTAGTGGATATAAATGTGTAAATATGACAGGTCTTTGCCAATTAGATGGTTCTCGATTTAATTTTTCCAATTCCGAAATGTGTTCTATAGCGATGCAACCAACTATTCTTACACCTAAATCTGTAACAATTAATCCTCAAACTACTTCAGCAATCAAGCATCCTCTCTGTAAACATGGAAAAAACAATGGCGGTAGATGCAAAAACTTGTCCAGGGAATATAGCTACACATTTATGTTAACTGTTAAGACACTTCTGTCAGGTGTATTACATAAATTGGTAATATCTATGTTTTAAAACTTTTAATTTTGGTAATTAAACAATCACACACGAAAATATAACTGAAACAAGAGTAGAACATGTAATCGCGATCTGAGCGATTCCAATTCTAAGTTGGATGAAAAATGTGTTGGAAAATGTTTTTTTTTAAATCTGTATTCATTATACTCTTTCTATGATTTTTGTTGAAGAAAAGACAGGTTGTAATTCAATTTAACTTAAATGACTAGCAAAAATTACTTCTAAACGCTATTGTATTTTAAAAAAATTGAAGTGGAACTGGATGAATAGACATAGAACACTTGAAACCAAATTGTTGTTACGCTTTGTGTACCCCACTAAAAGCTTTTGGAACTTGTTTTAAAGCTGAACTTTTACTTAAAACCCTATTTACTTTGTGGTCTGAGCTAATTAACATTTTTCGCTCAATGCATCAAATACAAATTTAAAAGTTTTAGTACAAAATGTTTCACTAATGACTAAAGCTCTAGAAATGGGTATATGGCCAGTTTGCTACACTTTTTCAAATTTTTTCTTAAAAATTTTAATAAAAGTCCAATATATTGTAGAAATTTTTTATTCTCAAGACCCTTAGAACGCAAAAAGAATACAAAAATCCGAATCTGATGACAGAATTTCAAAAAATGATTAGATTGTTGAGATATGACCGAAACTAGGAGGGACTAGATAAAACTGAGTTCACGGCTAGCTGTGATCATATCTCAACAACCGAGCCATTTTCCTGAGGTTTTTTTGCCTACTCTGGGGCCTCATAATAATAAAGATTGTCTAAAATATAGGGTTATTATTAAAAGTTTCAAGAAAAAATTTTAAAAAGTGTGGCGAACTGGCTACTCCCCCTAGAAATGGTTCAGCTTAAGGTATTTACTTAACACAAAAATTTAATAGTCTAGACTGTTGTTTCCTATAGAGACTGTATTTTAAAAATCAACCGATCTGCAAAAAATGGCTCAGCAGCCTTGTGAGCACAAAAGTATTAAATGTGTGTATTCTGTGGGGTTTTTTTCTCTCTAAATCCCCAAAATAGGCTTAAATTTCATGAAAACATTTTGGTTTACAAAAAGAGTAGAAGGAGTTTGTCTCACATAACATAAATACCCCACTTTTATCTTCTACTTGCTGGTCTCTCAATTGCAATTCTTGTGCCCCAGCACAAGGAAATTGTGCTTCCAGTAGATCTAATATTGTGACTTGTTTATTACAACCTACAAACATGTGTTCAATAGCTTTTCTGCTTACGCAATTGGGGTAAGTTCATAGATTTTAAAACTTTATTCTAGATATGCATTTGATTTGAGCTTAGGAATATTGAGCTATTTAAAAAGGCGTTGCATTAGACATTTTTGATCTTTATTAGACATAATAATCTCTAAAAGAAACCTCTTAAGCTATAGACGCGCACTCAAAGAAATTTTTCCTGCCATTTTGTAGAGCGTTTGTCGGCTTTCTATATGAAAGTGTCCACTCAAGTCCATATTATTAATTATGCCACTTTTTCGGGGATTAAAGTTACAAATCCAACAAGTATCCCTTCTTTTAGCTACAGAATGGTTTGCTTTATTAAATTCTTAGACATAGTCACACAGCCTAACTATTCTTTTATTCAAAAAAAGTTAGCTCCTGGGTCTTGTGGGCGGTTGTCTAAACTTGAGCATTTTCTCGCAAATTTTTACACTGGAGGTACAAAACGAGTACACATTAAAACCACAGTTCAAAGGAGAAGAGCAAGAGCTGAAATACTTAAAAGAAACTCGAACATATGCCCTAAAAGGCGACAATAATTATGCATCCACCCAATTAATTGTGCGTGTATACTTGACTACACTCAAAAACAATTATATAAATATTGCCTTTTCTGCGTTTTTAGTAAAAATGTTTTTTGACATTTTATTATACAGTGCAATTTTCCAAATACTTTTTCTGTTTTGGGTGGTGATATATATAATAAAAAAATAATGCTCAGTAGATGGGCAGTTGCCTTGTCGTTTACCTTGTCCTATCAGTTGCACCCTTTTCTGGAATGGATTGACTTTTTCTCATGGACTGTCTTCTCTCTATCAGCAGTATAATTTATAGGTTTCGTAGACATCAACCGTAAAGTTGAGGAGAGAGAAGTTTAAAAGGAGAAGAATCATTATCAAAAAAGGGGAAAAAGAAAACACAACAAATAAGCCTCTTCGCACAAAAAGATGGTTGTTTCATTTGCTTATTGAACTTCTTTTCCTGCGTTATTATAGGTGCGGGAGTAATTGTTTTAGATTTCAAAAGTTGTTTTTGTAAACCAAGAAGAGAATCTTGCTTATCTCTTTCTGTATGATTTATGACATTTTTGATGCTAGAAGAAAATTCACAAATAGAAAAACCCTATTTCGGGGTGGGCGAAAAGGACCAATCAAAAGAACTTGTTGTTGTAAAGGCAATCCAGCACAAACATTAATTTGTCTTGAACTTTTTGTGAATTTGTTATTGTTAGATTTTAAATTTGTACTTTTTCTTCTCTTAATTGTGCACTAAAATGCGGTTTTTGTCTAGAAGAAGGGTGAATGCTAAATTAAACTCACTTAGAAACACCACATTCTTTGCTCATTTAAACAATTTGTTTGGCGTCTCGTAAGTTTTTTTACATATTTTATTTTTTTAGCTGCTTTGTAAAAACCTCATCAAAGCATTCTTCCTTCCGATTTTTTTTTATCAATTAATATTTAATAAACACATCCCCAGTCTGCTGTTGTAAACAAAACAGTAGCTAGGGAAAAATGTGCACGCTTCTTGATAAACACTTTAAAAGGAAATTTTTTGAGAAATTTTGTTTGTGAGTTATTTTATAAAGAAATCTTTTCGTTTTTATTAATTTGTTTTTATTAAATTACACTGGTTAAATTTTTTACCAGTTAAAGTTAACTAAAAATTGCTCATATTTAAGTCTTTAGTATTTACAGTAAGCTAGAAATTGCTCATAGTTTAGTCTTTAGTATTCACAGTAAGCTAGAAATTGCTCATAGTTAAGTCTTTAGTATTGACAGTAAGCTAGAAATTGCTCATAGTTAAGTCTTTAGTATTCACAGTAAGCTAGAAATCGCTCATAGTTAAGCACATCTGTAACTCTTAAGCCGTTTATTGATATTGATATATTAATCCCCTATTCGGGTTTTAATAGCACAGTTAACGTTAAAAAATGGTGTAACAAGATTTAGCCGTAAATTTTAGGAGTTCTGCCCAACGTTTAATAGCGCCTCAACACGTGCGCCAAAAAAAACTGTCCAGTGAAATTAACAACAAGTCAGATCACCAGAAGAAGATACGTGCAACCTCTAAAAGACAGCACATGGATGTAGCAGCAACCAACTCTTCGACTTATTATAAGGTTGATAAAGATTTGAGTAAGATAGAAATTTTTAACTAGGCCAAACTAACTGAAAAATGGCGAATATTGGCAACAAAAATAAGAATTATTTGTAAAAATAATATTCAAAGATGTTCAGCCACATACTGATGGCTCTACTCAACTTGTAGATTCCAATAGCGGTGGGACGGGAATTGTTCAGCGAAAAACAAGGTAATTTTTTGATAAATGTCATAAAATAAATCAAATGCATCTAAGCATAAATTATTTGACTATGATGTCGATTAAAAAATAAATTTATAGTTCGGCCACACACATCGATATGGTAAACATATTGGGACTAAAAACAAAGCTCAAAATTTAAATTTTTAGGCTAGTATGTTAGCCTCCTCTGAACTTGAGAATTGCAACTCTTTGTCTCGTCGTTTGGCATCCAGCACTGAAGGCAGATTCACAATAATCGATGAACAGTCAGTAGACCTTTTTAAGGCCGATTTAAACTGCTTTAAATTCAGCTACAAAGAGTCGACTGATGAGTCGTTTGATGATAGTGATGATGGAGAAGGCCAACTGGATGCACATCAGCCAGACAATTTACGCCTGACTAAGAGTGAGTTGCTTGTTTTGTTTGCCAAAGCTGTGACCAAATAGCTCGAACCAAAGAGAGATCAAATCCAACATAAAAAGTGAGGAAAACAACACTTTTATTGTTTTTAGCGCATAAGCACTGCTCAGAAATTGTTAAAACATCTTTTTGAAAAAGATTGAAAAAAATTTATAGGCGAGAGGATATTCTTCACTAAGGGTCAACAATTTGTTAGAGGGAGTAACGAAAACAAATAAATATATAAAACACATGTCTGTCTGTCTGTCATTCAGCCATCACTTTTGGCTGGCTTCACAATGTGTATATCTATCAGCCTTCATATATCTTCTGTTGTTCTTGCACTCACACTTGGTATTTATATTTACAATGGGTGATTAATGGGAATGTGTCGCTCACAAATTAGTAAAATTCGTTTTCCTATAAATATATATACTTGGAGTTTACAGAATGTAAAAATGGTCTATAAAAAAGTTTTGGCCATTTAAAAGCAGTAGGAAATTTCGTTGCACTCTGTAAATTTCTAAGCCCCATGGTTGATCCAACTGCATTTTTTGGACCATTTAAAAGCTTAGAATGGACAGTACTTAATCAGTGGTGCTGATATGATCCACTGTTCAATAACAGCCATTATGAAAGCATTTCTTCTTTGAAAATGAAGGGAACAGCCGGTTAGCCAACAACAAAGTCGATTGCTATCTTTTATCCAAAGGCGAATTAAATATTTTTGAGGGAAAAAAGGGCTGTAAGTTATTGGCTAATCTAAGTCTTGGAGGTGAACACACACGTAATGATGATCTCTGTCTTTTGCCTCTTCACCAAACCATCAATTTAGTAGATACATACCACCTGATTGTCAGCGGTGGACCACTGGATTCTTTCTCTTTTGCTACATGACTTCCGTGTACTTATACACTCTAAATTCTCCCTCAGCATTAGGGTAGATGTAAAATTTCCGGAGTGTGGTGCAATCTTCAGTACTTAACACACTCCGAATTGACCGCGAAATGGGTAAAAGCTGGCTCTCTTCTCTGTCTTTGCTGTCGTCTTCTAGCTCTGGCCTCTGGTAATCTTCTCTTTTGTTCTTTTTTGCTTTTGGTTGACATGAGTGAGCTCTTTTTTTTATCAACATGAACCTTTTGATCAAAATTTGCTTAAGACTCTTGGTCATATTTTGCACAATTGTGGCGTAGGCACCTTTAGCTTCAGTCAAGCAAGAGCCACTTGTTTGCCTTGTTCCGCCCGTTATTTATTGTGAAATTTTGTTATTTTTTCTTCTGCTACTGTTTTTCTATCTATGTATTTTCTGTTTTCCTTATCGAGCTGTGCAAAAGCATTTTTACCCACTATTCATTAGCCATAATGAATGAATTTCATTACCCATAAAATAAACTATATTATTACTCAAAATAAGCCTTAGCTCGAGATTCTAGCCCGAACAGATTTTGTATTTATGCAAAAAGATCCATTAACCGCAAAGCTTCAACCCATTTCTTCTATGATATCAACTATTTTCTGCCCTCACGTATCGACTTGCCTGAGAAGCCAACAAAAAATTCACAAAAAACAATAGGGAAAACCAAGACAAAAAAGCTCTATTCTTGAGACTAGAGCCGACATTTTGTCACATACCACCTGTTTACAGCTATTTATTTCAGGCTCTTCTGGCTATTGTATAAGCTATACGCCGTCATTGGCTGTAAGAAAACTTAGTATTGTCAATTCTTCTCCAAATATCAAGCAAATGGCGGTTAACGGGATGAACTGTGTTGGTTCCAGGTTTAAGGTAGGCTAAGTCCATAAGAAACAAATTCATGATGGTTTACTGCACACAATTTCTTTATTGTCATCCTAAGATTCTTTGCATATTCAATTGTCAGTAACCTAGCATTGCAAGGGACAATTTTTGAGTGCCAAGTTATCCAGGGTTGACTCTAGCCTACTTCTTCTATTCAGGGTCAATGTGGAAATGTTCATAGCTAATTATACAGTCAACATATTGGGTTGCTGCATAATTAACGATCGCGCGTTTCTTCAGCCCTGCCCTGGACCCGGTAAACCCTCTGGACTCCCTGGGGCAAACATGGGCTTTCGAATGAGTATTTGATCAAGAAAAAATACTGCTAATTAAAAAAATTATTAGCAAAAAAAATATGGGTGAAAAATTTGCGACACCCTGCATATAGAAATTGAGCAAGACTAATTTATTTCAGATAGTTCCTGTGGAATCTAGATACAAACGTGGAAGATGGCAAGCTTGGGACTACTATTTGGACGAAAATGGGCATTATAGTCACACCAACAGCCACGCACGTAAACTCACAAATCCAAATCTTAAAGCAAAGATCTAGCCGTAAATTTCAGCAGTGGTTGAGGAGGGTCAGTTCAGGAATGCAGCTGTTCACCTGACAGGCGATTCTTTTCCAGCACCTTCTAGAAACTCAATAACTAATCAAACCAGCGGTTAGTCTCTTTCTAATTTGTTCTGCCAAAAAGCAGCGACAATAAACTTCTTCCGCCAATTTTACGACTTTTTAATTTTCTTTTTCAGCATTATCCCAGGCCGGTCCCCTTCCCACTAAAGCATTAAATCCACCTAGAATAGGTATATTGTTTTCTGCAGGGCTTAGGTTTTTTTTTATCTATTATTTTGCTTGCAGCTGTAGTCCCACCCACTCCTCTGCCTCTGACTTCTGCATTTCCTCTGGCAAACAGCAGTAGTGCGATCACAGTGACCAACAATCCATTCTCATTTGCTTCTAATAACAAACCAAGTAGTGCGGCTGCTACACCAAATACCCAACTCCTATCCTATGTCCCATCAAAGTCCCTCATCAATTTGACCGATACTAACTTGTCGCCACATTCCAATGAAGGAGGTCAGACAACCGAGAGCAAATTTACCTTCAATGCAAGTGATTACAATATTTATGGATTGACGAGGGAGTGGTGGGTGGCTGGTCACGTCCCTTTTAGAACATGTAGTGATGCGATGGCTAACTATATTCACATTCTATGTGGGAGCAAAACTTTGAGCGACTAATTTTTAATTTTAGAGAGTGCCCAGGTCTAATGGTGACAACATTAGCTCATCCCCTCTCGCCATTCAGAGCAGCTATAGTGCTGAACAAGGAAGCGAATATCAAATGCTGGGCGGCAATTCCCTACCTTCCGAGGGTACTCACTTTCCTGTCTCTTTATCACCCAAACAGACCACAATAACCACAATAAGCGGGAATGATAACACCAGTGCGGCTAGCAGCTCTTCCTCCTCCCTGTTGATGCCCTCTAACTTAATTACAGAAAGCTTGCTCAGTTCTCCAGGTGCCAGACAAACAACGGGTGAGTCAAAATTTTGGACCCACATACTGTTGGGTCTGTTTTGTTGACACAAAAGATTTATGAAAAAATCTCAAGTTCAGCTCCAACGATCAACGCTAGTCGACCGTTGACGCCCTCAGCAGAAATGCTGTTGAATCAATATGGATTAGAGAGGTCGCTTGGTTACCAGCTTTTAAGCAGCTTTCTGAATGACAGTGTTTCAGATCTCTAAGCGCCACTTCTTCCTACAACGATTCCTCTTTGTTAGAGCCTAATGGAGTCCAACAGACCATGGATGAACGGCAGCTAACACATGATCACTTCAACAACAGGTGAACTTTGTCGCATCGATCTTGCTTCTATATTGTCCTTTGTAACGTGGTGCCATTCTCCACAGAAGGAAAACAAATGGGCCAGATAATTACCGTTACCCCTAAAATCTCTAGCATCAATTGATAAGAGAGAAAACTGCTTGCATAACCACAAATGCTTTCTCCCTGCTTGTTCCATACCAAGCATTCTTTGGTGTTTGTGGTAAGATCAAACCAAAATGGAGAGGCCATGCAGCAGTTCAGTTTTGTGAGCTCTCTCCCTTCCGTTCCCTTCATAGAGTGTGACGAGTGCAGCGCGTAACCAGTACTGCCAATTGCTGCAGCTGCTAAGACATGCTCGTGTGGGTTTGAGTCACCCAGCCCAATGTGTGTATAATAATCTTCATTTGATGGAAAGTGATAGAAGATATGCTGCTAGGGAAGGGAGCGTGAATCAGCACAGATCAGTTTGGTGAATGAAAATTGGAAATTTGCCCTACACCACCATTTCCTTTGTATCCTTTGCACTTTGATATAATCAACTTGTTTGTGGAGTGCAGCTTTGATGACGGTTAATTTTGGCATCTGAGATACACGCGAAGCATGTTTTCAGTGCTTGAACATTTGGGTGCGCAGACCTTTTCTGACATTTTCCACCAAATGAAATTTGTGTCTCGTCTTCTTCAAGCCCATATACCGACCAATTGATCCTAGAAATTTTTTGACAATAACCAAATAGGTATTCAGCTTTGGTCGCCCAAGGCAAACCAGTTCTAGAGGGTACCCAGGAACGCAATTGATTATACTCCACCATTTTTTTTCATCGGTATTGTTACAGCAATGAGCTTGACCAAATAAATTTTACGGCTTTATGTAACTGTGTCCGCATTTTTTATGGGTTTCACACTTTTCTAGGCTGCTTCCTCGCATAGGAGATTGATATCAACATCCTATATGGAAACAAAAATTCGGTACTACTGTTTTGTATCTCCCCACCCCCCAAATAACATACTCAATACACCGATATAAAATACGTCAAAGGCCTCCATCTCCACACTCCGTTGGAGTCACACTGTGACTGCGACAGCTAGATTAGACCCCGCAATTTCCTCTCGGGTGTAGCCAGCCTTACAAATAACTAAGCAATAATTGTGTTGGTCAAATTTAGATTTGTATTAGCCTTTCTAACACCTTTAATCAACTGCTCTTGAGCTCAAGCATTATGTCTCCTTCGGTTGAAAAAAGCGTCGGACTTCGGCAAAAAATATTGGACGACTCTACACTCCTCTTTCTATTTCCTAATTCCAGTTGTGCCAAGTTGCCGAAGGCTGAGCAAGTGGAAGAAAGGTAGCTTTAATTTTGGTCTAGTTGTTCCTAATCTTCATTCTATTTTGGACATTTTTCATACATTTCCTGACTGGGGCACCATTTACATGCCCCAGTGCCCATGTGACTAGACTGCCAATTTGTTACTTGCTTGTTCTACTATTTGTGTTTCTTCCCAACATTGTTTTGTCTTCTATTTTCGCTTTAACTGCCACTTATTTTTGGTTAAAGAAAAGAGTCTTTGGATTGCTGGAAGGCTTGGATGTATTGCTAATATTCGAGTAGACTGAATATGTCGCTCAGCTAAAAACCATTCTTGGCATATTTTTGGCCAAAAATATGTTGAGAGAAGACACGGCAGGTGCAATGCTGGCACAATTACAAAAAATTGGATTCTTTTGAAATAGCATGTTAGCAAGACTAACGTTGGAATTTATAAATTAAAAATTAAGATTGAAATTTAAAAAAGAAATGGGCAAGACGACACTTATAAAGCTGTATACGTAGGTAGATAGGCTGTAGTTTTGGCTGTAGTGTAGAATCCGATTTTTTGCCATGGTCCCCCCTTCTGCTTGTTGTTTTAGGCCCTTTTAAACCTTTTTAATGCGCTAAAAACCATATTTTTTGAATTATGCCTTTCATAAGCAACAATAATTTGCTGGTTTTGACAGGGTGGCTGTGAAGCAAACAACCTTTGCTCTGACCAATATTTGCTCAAGTTAATTATTGCTTTTTCTTTTTCTCTCTAATTCCTTTGCTTAGACTTTTGGAGTAAACAATCATTGAACTCTAAAGCAGTCTATTGCTATTAAAGAAATTCCAGATGTGGGCATTCTCACAGCTTGTCGGTCATTGGCAGAGAAAGGAAATATCTTTTTTTATCTACTGGTCATTCAAGTTTATTTAATGGATAGAGAGCTAAAATCGACAAAAAATTGTGTTTATTCCACCTCAATAACCCAGTTTTTTGTTTTATTTTAAAAAGTCTTATCAATCCAACCATTAGGTTGTCGCAAAAGTTTCCTTACTTTTATATTTAGTTTTTCCCCCGCAGGAATCTTAAAGATCTGGCACTATTGCAACAGAAAACAGTAAAAATGCCAAAAGTATGGGAATGAAAAGATGTATTTGGCAGATTTTTGTGAATTTTTGTGAAAAAACTTTTTAAAGAACCCAAAATATTCTAGAGGTTACTAAACAAACAACAAAGAAACCAGATACTTACCGTTCCTAATGGCGAAAACGCACACATTGGTCTCGAATGTCCCCACTCTAATGCAAACACATTCATGTGGAGCATGTTTTTTTTTGCCGGTGCTTATAAAAAATTTCCAAACTAACCAGCTTGTTTTTAATCATTTTAGACAGGCAGTACCAGGCAGAAAACTAATGAATACCACTTCTTATACCAATAAATAATTCTTGTTGATGAGTCGAATAATTTTTGCAGGCTTTTTACTACCATTTGTCCTCAACTCAAGCTGCATTGTTTTCAAAAAATAGGACAGGTGTAGAAATATTTTGCACGTTGCCATTTTTATATTCACAGTTAGGTTAAAATTAATCATAGTCGACTCTTTACTATCCACCGTTAAGTTAAAATTATTCACAGCTAACTGTTTACTATTCACAGTTAAGTTAAAATTACTCACAGTCAACTCTTTACTATTCACAGTCAGGTTAAAATTGCTCACAGTTGACTCCTTACTATTCACAGTTTAGTTAAAATTACTCATAGCTAACTTGACTCTATTGTCAATTACAATTTGTCATATATGTTTTTTAAGTTTTTATAGTTCTTATACCATAACTAAAAATGCGTATAACTCACGTATAAACTGAGCCTGTCAGCTGGGCCTTAGCCGGGAAACGAGCCCTTTTTGGGTCCATTCGTCTTGGTGGTGATGGATGGGGCGATATACCACAATACAACCATTAACTTTTTATTATACACATTTTACATAAAATTGCTCACATTAAGTCTTTGTGACGTTTATTTTGCACGAGATATGGCAGTGTAAACTACTTTTCATCTTTTAAAAAGCTTGCTTGGGTGTTCTCTTCTTTTTTAGTCAATGCAATTGGCAGTTTGGAATGTGTGCAAAGGAATCTTTTTTGTCCTGTCTTGGGTCTTTAACTTCTTTTCTCTAGACTAAGAACACCGTCAAAGTGAGTGTGTATGTGTATATATGTGTGTGTGCCGTAGGGGGTGGCTGAAAGTGGCTCTCTATGTTTGTAAAATAAGTAGACACGCACATAGTACATTTTTGTTGGCTAAACATTGCTATTCTCTGCTATTTGTTGCGAAAGTAAATATTTTTCTTTTTTTTTTGTATAAAGCTTACTCTTGTGTTTTTAACCAATGCCCTTTTGAAGATAAATTGGATTTTTTAGAGCTTGTTTTGCAATTTTTTTTTGAGAATATGTGTGAAAAAAGACAAATTAAATTGAAGAAATTATCTTAAAATTGTTTGCTTTAACTTCTTTTGGTGCTTATGCCTTATATTTTGCAGAAGTAGTTTTTTATTGGACTGGGTGTTTAGCTGTTGATTTGGCTGAAATATATAGTTTGCTAATTTAAATCTACTATTCTAACTACTTTATCTATCATTTGTTCACTTCTTGTTATTTTTGGGCTTCATCTGAGATGTTTAGAGATGGACTGCTTCCTAAAGAAAATTTTGTTTGGTTGAGCAAGGAAGTGCTCTTAAATCAGTAAGTTGTAAATTCTCAGCTGCTTTCAAATGTTTGGAAAAAAGAGCTATAAGTAGGGCTTCCATATGTCTCTTTAAAAAATATTTTTCGGTATTCCTGTATTATACCTCCAAGATCTCGCCCACACTTTTGCTCACTCGGCTTTACTGCATAAAAAAGCTTTGGCATGCATCCAGGGCTTGTTCTCCAACAATTTATGTCTCAGATATGCTTGTGTACGCATCTCAACTTCAAGCCTTCAAGCTCCTTTCGGCTCCGTAAGCTCTAAAATCCAGACACGATTTTTTTGCCTGGAATCTTTCTTTGTACATATAGATTTTGCCTCTTGGCAAAGTAGAGAAAATCTTAAAATCTGTAGCGAAAAATACACCGTTTTTTCTCAGTATGGGAAAAAAGCTAATGGCTTCAACATTAGTCATCTTGACTACTGGCTGACCAAATGAGCCAGTCTCAGTATCGAGGGTTGGATGCACTAATATTGTTTGCTAATCTATTCCCACAAAATCATATGTGCATTCTGAGAATACTATTCTCTCTAGCATCCCTTAAAAATAGTCGTAAATTGTACTTTTCAATCAATAACATAAGGCTACATCTGTTGATTTGACTAATCCGCTTATAATTCTGTTTTTCTGTTGCCAGAAATAAAAAAATGTGATCCAGTCAACCTGTTCCACACCTTTTATACTCTTAAAGTCATCACACACTCTAAATTCATTCATAGCACTAAAAAAACCAGCGCCAGAATTAATTTTTCCATATAAAAAATGGAACTTTTTGATGATCAAAGAAGAAAAGGAAACAAAACAAGTTTTCACCTATGCATCGAAGAATATCGACAAGCAGATAGTGCCTCAACAAATTTAATTATTCTCTCCGCCTGTTTCCAAAACGTTCTCCTTTTTAATGACCATTCCCACACATATTTTGTCCTTTTGGCAAACTTGGTGACACAACTTGGAATTGAGTCGTATGATAAGGAGGGTATCAAAAAGACAAGCAGCCGTGATATTTGCTTTTTGGCTGAACTTTTTTGGCTAATATTTTGCGCGAATTATGCTCTATTCCAAGTCTCCCTTGGCTATGAAGTCTTCAAGCCCCCAGAAAAGTGTGTATCCCCCTTCAATTGCCCTTCTAAGAGTACCAACATGTGTGGGAGGGTCTGGGCCAGTTAGGCGAAGACATTCTGTGGCTCCCGAAACAATGGCTAACAACACCCCATCAGCCATTCAGCCCAGATTGTTGACTCGTAATCGACGGTCATTTGTTTTCAGCTCTACCATCAATGGCAATGCTAATTCGGTGGCTTCACAGAATGCCCAACTGGTGGCTATTGACTCCAAGATTGAACAGGCTATGGTGGGTTGTTTTCCTTGGCTTTATAGCCAATAAATTACAAGAAATAGAGCAGCCTACCAGAGGTAGTTTTTGGGTGTTAAGCTACCTGAATTTTTAGTTTACTAGAGCAAAAGACGGAAATGCAGCAGCAGAGTGTAAACATTTTTTGCTACTATCTATGAGCAATCAGAACCATTACTTTATATTTGGATGCTTTTTTTTTAACTTATTGATGGGAGCACGTTTCATCACGATACTGCCTTTATTTTTAACTGGTTATGACTTTAGGATCTTGTGAAGACGCATCTGATCTTTGCTGTCAGGGAAGAGGTGGAGTTGCTTCGATCCAAGATTTTGGAGCTGGAAACAACTGTAAGTTTGGTACCACTCTATTATGGGCCTCTTCAAAAAGGCAAAACCCTATTCCTAAAGTCACTCTCCACATTTTGAGGTGATCCAACTGGAAGCCGAAAATTCGATCCTCAGGGAACATGTGCCTGCAGAAATTCTGCAGAATTTAACCCTTCAGCCTGGTGCTAATACGGTTAATTCCTCTTCCTCTCTAATGACAGCTCAATAAGGTCTAATTCACAAGAGCAGTCCATCAAATCTATGGATCAATCAACATGTACAGCCAATTGAGAGGTGAAGTCCAGCCAAAGTTTTCTAAAATACACTCACTTTGTGGTATCCGGTTATTACAGTGTTTGCCAAACTGCCACTACTCTGCAGTCCTACCTATGCAATTTGACAGACACTGGATTATCATATTGTATTTTCCAGCTCTGCTCCTGTTCTCCAACCACCATTTTTGAATTGCTACTAGTTTAAGCTACTAGGTTGAAGAAAATATTTGGTTTAGAACAAGGGAGTAAATGAACCTTAAAGTCGCAAATGAATGGTTGAAGAACAAGAGGTGAGCCGTCTTTTCCTACACATAAAAGCACCAGAGGTGCTAGTTTGAGATATTGCCTACTTGAGTGATTTTGTTATGACATGTCATATTTAAGAGATTAGATGCCTACCTTTTGTGCTATACATGGATTTTTGTACAAATTTGTTCATGGCTTGCAGAAGAATACAATTTTTTGGAAATCAATATTCCCTCCAATAACTCGTCCCCTCCCCTCTACAGTTAATTGCTTTTAAACTTAAACTGGCCATAACTCTATATTTGTTTGTGTTATTTTTGTTCTGTAAAAAGTGCTTTGTGAAGATTGACAAGCTCTATCGGCCACTTTTTGCAAAATGAAAAATATAGGAAAAAATAAAAAGTTGTGACCACTTTAAGTTGAAACAAAACTAACTGTGGGGTGTGAACCAGGCGGACTTTGATTGAGTCAGCATAAGAAGTACAGACGCTGAACGTAGCGTTTATGTAAATCGTGTTTTTTTTATATCTATTCTCTTATGAACAACAATCTTTTGGATGGGTTGCATTAGTAATTTTGTTAGAATCGCTCTTGCTACATCTTCCATTTTCGACAAGTTCACTTAAGGGGTGTGCGATGTGGACATTTGTTGTACTCTTGTTTCTCCTGCTAAATAGTCGCCTAAAGCTATTGAAGAATACTTGACTTGCAATATTTTTTATTTACTTATAAATTGGGTGTAGATATGTGTAAATAAACAATAATTTGACCATAAGAGTTTCAAATTTTCAAATTCACTCATAGGGATTGGCCTCGGAGGTCCTTTTTTTTTGGGATTGACTGCACATACAAATTCAAGTGTGGAAGGCTTTGAGCAGCATAAAGGGTACTCAAGAAGACAGAGCCGTTTATTGTATGGAAAAGATAGGTTGGACAAACAACAAAGGTGGTACTACAACACAAGATAGACTTCTAGGGAGTTGAAAACAGGCTTCGTGTCTTGGCATAGGCTCTTTGTTCGGTTGACCTCACAACTTAAGATCCAAATCATCTGGATCATGATCATTGGATCCAGCCATCTTACTAGGTCCCGCTGCATTATGGTAACTAGACCCAGTCATGAGACTAAGACCCAAATTGATAGAAGCTCCTGGATCATTATGTTTTCTAGTCTTTTTACGTTTTTTATTACATAAACCAAATGCATCCGTGTCACTAAAATGCCACTGGTCATTTTGACTATATCCAGGCGTGTAACCAGATCGAGCTTCTTGTTGTTTCTTTTTTTCTCCAGCCTCATATGTTAAGATTTCATAAGCTATTTTCTCATCGGCAATGTCACTACTGAATACAAAAATATTTGATCCATCTTTAACGTTCGACAGAATGATCATGTCACTACTTTCAATAATTTTCTCCCCTAAACAGCACCATTAAAAGAAGGCAAGAAGTTGGTTGGTTTACCTGTAGAAGTGTGCATCTTTATACCTTTGGTTATATCCATCAAAATTTTTTTTCGTTTCATTAACTGTTGTACTAAATGGATCAGATGACCATAATTGCAAGCATCGTCGATTTTCACCACCTTTGGCTTTTGAAAACTGTGTTTGTAAAACGGGATCACATTCAACGTAATCTCACCCACCATAGTTATTCTTTTCACCTCGTTTATTTCCTTTGTTAAAAAGTTATGTATTTTATCACTGTATCTTTGTGGTCGATTGTTATCTTCATGGACTTTAGGAAATATAAAAATGTTGTATTCCTTATCATTCTCCCCAAACACAGAGTTGCCAGGATTTTTGAGATCATAGATTACCATATGATCTCGAATTGGTCCGTCTAAATAGCATTATTAGAAGAGGCCCAAAAATTAATTAGTTTACGTCTGGAGTACAGGACTGGATTTCTGAACATAACATTTTTATCTGTTGGTGTCCTTCTTAATTTCAATTTTTTTTTCAGCACATGAACCGTACTATTACTGTCGATTTTCAGCAGCAAATCATACTTGTAATTCAGTGGCCGTACAAAACGAAACGCTGTCAAGGTGATCTCAAAATTGTTAGAAGCTCCTGCATCATAATGACTAGATCCAGCCGCGTTAGTGAGAGGCATGCGAACATTGTTATTAGATCCAAACATGCTAGGAGAAAGCCATTCATTATCATGTTTAGCCTCATATGTTGAGATTTCATCAGCTATTTTCTCATCGGTAATGGCCCTACTGATTACATAAATATTTGATCCATCTTTGACGTTCAACAGAAAGATCTTGCGATTCTTTTCAATAATTTCCTCCCCTAAACAGCACCATTAAAAGAAGGCAAGAAGTTGGTTGGTTTACCTGTAGAAGTGTGCACCTTTATACCTTTGGTTATATCCATCGAATTTTTTTTTTTGCGTTTCATTAACATTAGTACTTCATACATCAGCTGACCAGAAGTGCAAGCATCGTTGATTTTCACCACCTCTGGCTTTTGAAAACTGTGTTTGTAAAACGGGATCACATTCAACGTAATCTCACCCACCATAGTTATTCTTTTCACCTCGTTTATTTCATTTGTTAAAAAGTTACGTATTTTATCAGTGTATCTTTGCGGTTTATTTTTATGGCAACTAGGAAATATAAAAATGTTGTATTCCTTATCATTCTCCCGAAACACAGAGTTGTCTGGATTTTCGAGATCATAGATTACCATATGATCTCGAATTGGTCCGTCTAAATAGCATTATTAGAAGAGGGCCAAAAATTAATTAGTTTACGTCTGGAGTACAGGACTGGATCTCCGATCATAATATTTCTCGTTGTTGGAGTACTTCTTACTTTCAAATTTTTTTTCAGCACATGAACCGTACTATTACTGTCGATTTTCAGCAGCAAATCATACTTGTATATCATTTGTAGATCTACAAAACGAAACGCTGTCAAGGTGATCTCAAAATTGTTAGAAGCTGCTGCATCGTAATGACTAGATCCAGCCATGTGAGTGAGAGGCATGGGAACATTGTTATTAGTTCCAAACATGCTATGATAAAGCAATCCATTATGATGCTGTCGATTATTGTTTCCATATGCAGTGTAACCAGAATTGTTAAAAGCTGCTGCATCATAATGACTAGATCCAGCCGCGTTATCATAAGACTGGTGATAATTGCCACTATTTTGTTGTCGTCTACTGTAGATATGATGTCTAGCCATGTTAGTGTCATTAGATCCAAACATGCTAGGAGAAAGCCATTCATTATGATGCTGTAGATTATTATTGTTTCCATATACAGTGTAATCAAAAAAACTGCTACTACA
>BBSZ01006144.1:0-36477 GCA_000981365.1 Subanguina moxae | reverse complement strand
CAAAAGAATTGTGTTCTTGTTACTTCAGGGAATTGGCCGTCGATTTGCGTTTGCTGTGTGTCGAAAGGCGGACGTGGATGTGCACAAGCGGGCCGGAGAATTGTCGGAGGACGACATGGAGAAGCTGACCAACATCATGCTCAACCCCACCCAATACAAGATCCCAAACTGGTTCCTCAACCGACAGAAAGACATCAAGGATGGCAAAAACTCCCAGGTAATTGCACTCTTACTCTAGTCTAATCAGCCCTGTGCTCTAGATCCTGTCCACCAACCTGGAGAGCAAGTACCGCGACGACTTCGAGCGCATGAAGAAGATTCGTCTGCACAGAGGTTTGCGCCACTACTGGGGTCTTCGAGTGCGTGGCCAGCACACCAAGACTACTGGTCGCAAAGGCCGCACCGTGGGAGTGTCCAAGAAGAAAGGAGGTTAAGAACTGGCTATGTTTGCTTTGCAAGAATGAATACATGGAAAGACTCATTTTCGATTTTTAAAATTTTTTGTTGGAATAAATACTGTTGCTGAAAGGATTTTATAGCACTAAAGTATAAGAAATAAAATAAATCTTTACACAATAAACCCTCAATGAGTAGCACCACAAGACGGGTTCCTAGAAACGGTTTTATTGAAAAATGGCTCACAATAACTCGTATTTAGTACACCGAGCGTGCTCTCTTGGGATGTCGAGCTGTGGTGGGTTGACTGTAGTAATTTTATCCCAAGCAATGAAATGTTTGAGACAAAAAACCCTGTTTCCTACTACCTAATTAATATTTTCTATTACCTAAGTCTAGAAAATATGACTATTTAGCTAAGAAACATTTTTGAAACCAGTTTTTGTATGTAAATTTTAAAAGAGGCACTGTGGATGGTTATTTTTTTGCCAGATCGATGCTCTGTTTTTAGACACAGCAACAATAAAAGAACAATATTTTTCAATATTTAATCAGGAAAGGGAATTATTTGCGGCAGTTTGCATTGGGCAAAATAGAAAGAGGAAAACATTCTTAGATGTGGCTAGCCACTATGCTTCTCGTTTGCGCTAAAATTAAAGAGAACTTGATAGAATAGTATTGCATTGTTCAAATCGTACAAAAAAAAAAAAGTAAAGTATTGTAGGATCTTTTTTTTGATACAAGTTGAAAATTTTATTTTCGTTTTCTATCCATAATTTGCGTAGCAAAACTTTTTTATTACTTCGAAAAAAAAATTTGGCTTCTTGATTTTCAATGCACTGTCACTCACTAATTAATTGTGTGTTGTTTGCTGCTCTATAGCTTTGTTTTTTTTTTTAACTTATTGTTGTTTAACTCTCTTTCAGCTGCTTTAATAGGTTCTTTAAACCTAATAATTAATCTTGGCGTTTTTTTTGAAAAATTATCCAAAAAACGTCGCAAGCCAATTACCGTATTCTCTCTAATAAAAGGGCAGTTTTTTCAAAACTTATACTCATAGTCATACTTACTATGAGTATTAGTTTAGTTATAGCTATCAGTTTTTGAAAAGACTGTGGAAAGGACCATTCAAAAAAAAAGCAAAACACAAAACTGTATATAAAATTTTTGAAATCTTTCAGCTGTGCCAACTTGACTAAACTCTTTGAATAAGTCGGCTTGGAGCAAGTGATAGATAATGGCGATGTGTTGTTAGAGTGTTAGATTGTTTGCCTCTATTGTTGGGTGGTACTTTGTAAATAAAAAAATTTTTGCAAGCAATCTGTTGCTAGTTTTTCATAAAAATATGTAGGTTGGGAGATGGAAAACCATCTCTTGCAAGATCAAGCGACCAAAATTGTTCCAAATAGTGGGGTTTTTTTAAGGCACTTTATGTTTACTGTTAATTTCAAAAATGGTATCAGTACACATGAAAACACTAAGTATATCTTTCGTATGTTCTAAAATTGTAACCTCTATTTTATAACATACTGGTTTTTAAGAAAAGAACCGCTACTATATGAAAACGGCTTTATTGTTATTATAAAAACTTGCAAGGGGTGGTTTGTAGCAGTCACAAAGATAGGGGATGAGGGAATAAGAAAAGAACTGTTTTTACTTTTCTCAATTCCTTACTTTATTTAGCTCAGTTGCTCATCCAATTTACTTTTAATTTTTTTTCACTAGATCCTCTTTTCTGTATTTCTTTCAATTTTTTGTCAAATATTTTACTAAAAATAAATTTTAAAACACCTAAAATTTGTATTTAGATATTGTATTAAAAATATTTTATTACACTCTGAATATATTATATTTATATTCTAAATGATGTAATCGATAATATATTAACATAAAAACCGATAAATGGGGCTACTCTTCCAAGTTGATATGCGCATGTATATACCGTTTCCACCCTTCTTCTGGATTATGCAGGTGAATCCTGCCTGCATAACCTTGAAACCACATCTTACACTTATGTACTGTGCTACTTTGGTGTCACCTCTTTTACATATAAAGCCCTTAGTTTCAGCATATGCTTCCTATCATCTATAACATTTCCTACCACGTTTTTTCTCGTTTTTTTAGATATGCAAAGCTCTTTTTTTTTAATTAGCTCAGACTGATCCGAATGGCTTGTATTTTCTTAGCAAAAGCTATTTTCTCGATGAATACTATTAATTTGTACCAGCTTTTTATTTTCGTTCATTCACAACTTGACAGCCAAGTTATGGTCCATTGAGTGGAGGTGTGACTGATTGCATGGAAGGGAACAAGGTAATGACCACTACACAGTGGTCTAATTAGTCTGACAACTGGTTGCTTCGTTTGTTTTGCAGACATCAAAATGCTATTGCTTTGTTTATAGCTTAAATTTTATATGTTTACATGACTTTTGTTGTTGAATAATAGCAGGAGTATACATGTAAATGTTTGTCTTGTTGCTCTAATATTAGGGTGGAGATGTACATGGTTGATATTTATAGGAAAAAAAATGGAAAAGGCTGTAAAACCTATTTCTTATTGCTTTTCCTTATGTGTGCGTGTGTTTGAGGGCTATCCGGTACCCACACCCATCAATCAATGGCCTGTTTGTATCGCAGCTGGAGCGAATCTGGGCTGGCAACTGACTAAGTAATCTGCATTATGTTAGTTAAAGGGGTTTTGGGGGCAGTAGAAAGCAACATAAGTGTTTTTCAAATTACATTGAACTTGTAGAATTTATTTTTATTTTTTCTTAGATAATGCATGTGTGTATATTAGTTTGTTGTTAGTTTTCCAAATCCTTAAGGTTTGTCAGAAAAAGATTAAATTTTGATAGGTCCAGCCAGTGTCAGTGCTCTACTATACATGCCCTACTGCTACGGTGCCCTACTGCTATTTTGTGGAAACCATGGATAGGCTCCCACTTAATTGAACTAAAGACACTACTTATTTACTTACCCATTACATATTTCAGTTGAAATAACTTCATAAAATATTACTTTGTCCTTATTCCTAATCCACCATAGTTAGATTTCCAGTTATTGGCTCCTTCAAAATCCAGCTCACATCTTACCACTCACATCTTCCTTTCTCCATTTCAAATGCACAGTGCGCATGCACTTATTCACACAGAAGAAAAGGAAGAAATATGCAAGGGACCATCATAAAGGGACAGGCAGAGCATACACATTGGCGTCCATTTCTGCCTGCCTTCCACCAACTATAAGCAAAGAGACAAACAGTGAAAAATGGTTTTGTATGCCATTCACTTGATTGCTGCTAACTTCTTCTTTTCCCTCCTTCTCTCTTTTGGAGCAATGGTATTTATGTGTGTACTTGTGTGTGTTTGTGTGTGTGTGCGTGCTGTCTTAAAATACCTTATTTGCATATTTGCAATGGACTATCCTTATATTGTATTGCCTTTTTTAAAGACAAACATCTTTATTCGTTGTTTAGAGATGAAGTCTCTAGAAAGAGGTTTACTGTTTGGTTTTCAACATTTTTTAGTCTCCAAATAGTGACGGGGCGAGAAAAGTGATAGTTTATGCAAAAGGTGCCGGTTGTCCTGGAGCTTAACATATAGTCTTTTGTTTAGCCTATATTTTTAGACAAAAAAAACTTGAAGTTTAAAAAAGATGTGTCACCTCCATAGATCAAATAACCGTTTGCCATAGTTGTTTTCGGAAATTTTGCTAGTTCTAATTAAACAAAAATGTTCATTTTTGCAAGATTTTTTTTTTTAATTCTCAAACTCAAATTCCCTCAAAAATCTGAATCTAAAAACAGAACTTTAAAGAGTTGCTTTCTTACCGAAATATGATCAAAAGTTGGAACTACTTTTTCAGCCCATCTTTTATGCCCACAAATTTTCTTTTAACCAATTGTCTTTAGTTTCCTTTCTTTTTCTTGCTTATAAAAGAATTCTCGAGAGAAAAAAAAACTCATACTAGCTATAACTTGCTATTAATGCAGTCTTTTTTATACATTTTTGGAACAAAGGTTGTGCTTTGATTCGTGTTTACAAACAACTTGTTGTTTATTTTATCTTTCAGATCAGTTTATTAGGGTTAGTTTACCATGCAAGCATTGATTTTTGCAATTCTTCCTTGAAAATACTATAAATACTAAAACGGCCAAAAGTTTACGGTCTGTCGATTTCAATAGATAACTTTTGTTTTAGTATTTTCAAAGGATAAATGCATAAATCCGTGGCTCTCAAGATAAGTCGACGCTAAAAAGGATCATATTAACTTTTTTCTGCGCAAGATTTTCATTTTGTTGCTGCGCTTTTTTCGATTTCGTTTGGATTGTTTTTGCGTAATTTTTTCATATAATAGGTAACTAATCTGAAGCTAGTAAAATATGAAATAATTTGCAACAAAAAGTGAAAATTTGTGTCAAAAACGAGTTTTCCTGCGCCAAACAAAAACAATTATCTTTCTTAAATTAACTTCTTGACTAAAAACTTTCAGATGATATTTGCCTTTAGTTGCAACATATAGAATATTAAGTCTGTTTTACTCCAAAATGGCATCAAGCAGCACTCCATTGCCAGGAGAGCATGGATTTCATATGCGGGATGGATCTCTACTTAAAAAGAAAAGAGAGCAGTGGGAAAGGGAAAGAGGTGGGTGCACAACTTTACATCTCTTTTGTATATGACCTTGTTGGTTAATTAATACTGTTAATGCTGCTACTACTATACAAATTTTTTCACCTCAAGTACCTAACAGAAATAAATTTTTATCGTCCTTATCCAGTCTAAAACTTTTCTTTAAAATTTTTAAAATAAACCTCTAAAAAGTTTTAGAAGAAGGAAAACGCCAGTGGTTTCCTTTCGGATCAAGGAGTTCTCCTCGAAAAAATAAATCCATCACTCCAACCAACAACGACAATAATAATTCATCTCCTGTAGCCAATGACAATGCATTCTATGCCAATCCCTCTCCACAAATGATCTGTGCTCTCACCACCGCCACAAACAACAATAATAGTCATCCAGAAGCAGTAACCCCCTTCAATTGGCCCCAATATATGGCAGCCTCCCCAACCCAGCCACAACTTTACAGCGGTCTTTCCCCACCCTTGGCCACTGTAAATCTCCCCAATAATGTTTACCTGGCCAATCCAAAAAGTCAGTATCCTATGCAGATGTATACATCTCCAGGCCAACTGAATAACCATCCTGCCTACTTTCCACCAATAAACTTCCAGCAACAATCACTTAATGGCAATTACAATCCACCCTATTTAGACCCCAACTTTACGCAAAACCCTCATTTCAATGGTCTAACTGAGAGAATGGAGATTGTGGAGACACGCTATGAACCAGTGCAAAGAAGTGGACATGGTCATCTCGGTCAATTACCATGCCCTTCCAACTATGCTTCTACACTTGCCTCAGTGTCCATAGCCAATGGAGATGAAAGCAGTGCTTTCACTACTTTTGACCATCAATTGGATGGAAAGCCTAACTGTAATAGAAGACATACACAATTATGCCAGGATAATGAGGGGCTAACTGGGGATGCAAGAGACCACTCCAAGAGTTTGACTGAAGTAAATTCATCTATTTTATTAAAATAATGTGGTCAGGGCGTTGGATTAATAGAGTAAATGCGCTATTTTTTCATGCAGTCAGAAATTAGAAAAAACGAAGCAAATTTACGTTTCCTTAGCTAAAATATTGATTACTCTTTTTTAATAAATAATTTTATAGCAAGAAATCAATGAACAAATCGCTGAGCGCCAACGTATAGATGCACTAAATGAAGAAAGAGAGAGGCTTGAGATAATACGGGTGGAAAAAGACCATATGGAGCAGGTCACCAAACAGCAGCAAGAAGCTGACGAGGAGAATAGCAAGTGGAAAAAAAGACAACAAGTGCCATCTTTTTTACTATCTTATTTCTAAACGAAATTAGATTGTGAATTTAGAAGCTTGAAGCTATCGAGAAAGCTACCTTACTCCCACTAGAAAAAGCTAAAAAAGAGGCTGAAGTTTTACGCAAAGCCAAGTTGTACAAGCACATTCTGTTGGCGGAGGGCACAACAAGGACGGACATTCAAAAGGTGTTGAGCATTGATGATCCCGAGCTCTCTGATCAAGTCATTAAACAGGTAGGTGAAATTAATGTATTAACTACAATTAACCCTCAATATAGTGTATCTTTTCCCGGTCCTAAGGGGCACACTATATCGAGGTTTGACTGTATTGTGTTCTCAAATGCCTTACTTATGTCTTTCTTTCTAAACAATATTGAGTAAGTGAGTGATTCATGTCGTTTTGCTCTATTTCCTCTTATTCCTTTCCTATAAAATGTATTTTCCAGTTAAAAGCCTTTGATCGACAAAAGCGAATTGACATGGATAAATTGAACACATCAGTGGGAACATCTTTCTGTGCTTCCAACCAAACTCTTAGCCCCAGTCGAGAGAACACCTCTTCGGTGGGGCAAGCAAATAGCTCGCCTGTATTTAAAAAACTAGAAAGAAGGAATACCAGCAATTCAATTAAATCACCATTGGCTAGAAAACCTGAGGCAACAACAAAACAATCCAATAACTCTTCCCCTTCGGGTGAGGGCTAGAGCAGTTAGAAGAAAATTGAATTAAGTGGTTTAGATAGTCAAACAATGACTCCGCTCAGACGGGATAATGTGGGCAGAGGATCTTTGAGAATTCCAATGTCTTTGGCTAAGAAATCATCTCCGGCTGACTCATCTCCAGCTATGCGATCATCTATTGCTGCTAGTAATTCTATTAGACAACGATCAGAAAGCATGGAACGCCTGAATAACAAACCAGTCTTCAAAGCTTTTGCCAAAGAAGTTAGCAAACAAAACAATGATAACTATAGCTATAGGTACTTTATGCATTTTATTAATACGGTATGGTGGACTTTTTCAACACCTTAAAAACAGGAAAATTTTGGGTCGTGCTTTACAAAAAAATTATCATAATTTAAAAAATAATAATGATCGAACAAAAATAATGACAAATAAATTTACTTGGCTCTTGGCATCAATACTATTTAAAAATTTTTGAAATTTTTCTATAATTGTTATTATTTTTCTTCCCAGTACAACATTTGAGAAAAGTACTAAAACTATCTAATACTTACGCTTTTTTATTAATAATTCAACAAGGTCTTTTTTGTTACATGCACAAATATTATACGAAAAATAAAAGAAGTATTAATCTTTTATTACTCTGAGCGGCCAATGGCAGAATTATGATCAATGAATATGTTTTAGTGTAAATTCGTAGTCCAATCTCTTGTTATTTTCCACTCTCTTGTTGTCACTATTGGTCAGATAGCAGAAGATAGAGAAATATTAGGGCAATTGTTAGCTACTCCGCCTCTCTAAAACAAAGAGTGGTCTATGCATTCAATACATTCGGCCGATTTTAAACAGCCAATCCTGCTTTGATTTTGAAAAGAGTTTTTTTTTATATTCAACTCGTCTGATGCCTCTGTCTCCTTTGGTGTGTAATATCAAAAACAAGATTATCGCTTGGTTCTCATGTGGTTTTTGCTCTTTTAAAATACCTCGGAGAAGATCAAACAAAAATCTTGTTTTTGACCTTATACACCAAATGAAATTGGTACATCAAGCAAGTTGAATGCAAAAAAGTGCTCTTCAAAGGTCAAAGCAGGGGAAAAAGTTACGATCGTATAAAATCGCCGTAATTCCATAGGCCACCCTGTACATATCAGCACGAATAGAACCGTTTGTTGTACTCTTTTCGATAACGCCAGTACTATATTGATTTGCATATTAAATTTGACGTAAAAACTAGTCATAAAACTAGTCATATTTCTAGTTTTTATTGAGCATGTTATGGGCACATCGTCAAAATAAAAAAAAAATCTAAATTTGGGCGATGTGTGCAAAAATATGTCTTTATGTTTTTGAATACGGACCAAAAATACTTTTGTTAATAATAAAGTTAAATTTTTAGTCCTGTCAATGCAAAAAAACCTTCTTTGAAAGATTCTGCCAGCAATATTTCTCCCAAACCAACAAATTCTCCTGAAAAAGGTAAGAAGAATCTGCCTCATCCAGTACCGCCGCCTCGTCGACACAACCCTACCAACCAGTCAATGGCTCGAAATGGAGGAGAAGGCGATCAAGAGGCTGAAAACAAACACTGGAGCCGGTCTTACATCATTTCTCAAACTAGCCATATTCCTATACCACCACCCAGAAGTAATCATCAAGAACACTATCAAAGGGGATATGACCACACTTTACAGCTACTTTCTGACCTCCCTGATGTTGGACAGGTAGTTTATTATTGTTTTACGATGTTTATGTACATTTAAAATTTTCAAAAATTAGCTTGCTCTACACACATTTTGCATTTTTTGTAAAAGTACTGATACTGTCTTTCATTTTGAAAATTTGTTCAAAAAAAATTTTTAATAAAAAATAAAATTTATAGATTAATAACAAAAATCCAAAAATGTTTCAATCACTCAAAAATCGAGTTGGGGGATCAAGGCAATTTTTGAAGCAATCTAATGTAAATATTATATTTTCTAAATTCCAGAGCCCAATAAAATCGAGTCTTCTAAGGAGAACTGATTTCGGATTGAAGCCAGCCATTGGATTGGTCAGTAATTGTTTTGTTTGAAGCTCAATCGAATTATAGACTGGCTTGCTTGTGTCACTACTTGCCAGTGTTTTTTTCAAAGCTCACTGCTCATACTTTCGCCTCACAGTATTTGTCTTTCCCAGTCATCTTCTCGTGCACTACAGTCAAACTTCGATAACCCGTCACTCCTTGGGGCTGGCGAAAGATGATGTGTTATTGAGGGTGACGGCTGATCGCGGCTAAGCTGTGTTAGGTATAAGACATTCATATTTATCTACCCATAGCTTTATTTAGTAAAAGCAAAGGAGTTTTTAACTGGTGTTTTATTAGTGCACCCAGTAGATACAGGTACTGACCTGATAAAGTACAAACAAGCCTCTGGAGTGTTCTCCGTCGGCACAAAATAAGTGGATATACCTGGGGCGACTTCTTCTTTCTTATCCGAGCTGGCGACAATAATTGGGCTTCAGCTCGATGTTTCTTCCTTCGTAATGCGCATCTGGGGAATAGGCTGGATCCCTGTCTACTGGTTGTACTATCTAAAAGCCGGTTAAGAGCCTTACCGTGCGCAGTGGGGAAGACGTGAACTGGAGGCGATGAATCGAAACAATACGCGAGACAGTAGAGTTTGCTTTTCTTATTACATTGGATTGCCTTCGACATCCACAGATCCCGTTTTCCACTGGCGAGAACGAGGCCTGGAAATTGAATTATAAACATTCTCACGTGAACGGGACCTGGAGTAAGAACTGGATCTAAAAGTGCTGACCAGCAGTCTGGAATCATAAGTGAAGTCTAGATCAACAACTGGCTTAATAACTTACTTTGCATCCTTCTCAAGAATCGCCTTACTAGAGACAGGCTTTAGAAACTAAAAGCCGCAATTAAATAATAAAAGCTGGCAAGCTTTTTGTTTTGACTTCGCAAAAAAAAACAGAAAATGACATGACACATAAAAAAGACGACGAAACGCAAACAGAAACAGAACAGGATTGATGGAAATTTTAAAAAATTTGTCTGAAAATTGAAAAATAGTACAAAATATGCAAGGGGTTTTTATCGAGGGTATTTTTCTTTGTCGGTGATGTACCAAGAATGACAAGTTATCGAGGGCGAGATTTGTGGGACTTATTTGCCGGCCAACCAAACCAAGCATGGGGTGACGGATTATCGAGGTTCGACTGTATTGTACTTTTTATACTCTTTTGTAACTAAGAAAATTTTTTTATCTAGGGAGTGGTAGAATGCCTAGCTTAAGTCGCAATGTCTACAAAAACAAATCAAGTATGAGGAAATGTAGCTTGAAATTTACATTTTCCCCTATTTTTACCTCACGCTTGGCTTTTTTGTCTTGATATTGCAACTTAAGTCAAACATCATATTAGTCATTCGACAGGAATTTTTTTAGCTACAGAAGAGTATAAAAAATTCAGTAGTACAAGAGAAAGTGGTCGAGAAAAACAAGCTTGAACTGCTGTGAGGCAACAATGCAAAATGTGAATTTTTAAAAACACTGCTGCTTACTAGAGTGGACAAAAAAGATATCCATTTCTTTGCTGTTAGCTCTTCCTTGTTGTGTCCAGTCACAAGACTGATTGATTGAGCTAGTCACTGATAGATTATGCGGGATGTACCTTGCTTGGTACTAAAACGGGGTAGTTTGGATCTGGTCGTTTAACATTTTATGATCTATAAATAAAGTGAGGAAAAGACTGATTGTTTTTGGATTAAAGAGGTTAAAAGGGTGGAAAACATTGCGTAATCCATCCAGATGGAAAATTTAATCGTTTAGATTGATAGTTTAAAGCGCCAAAATTTAGTAAATTTAGTTCAAAAAATGTTTACATTTTTTGGCTGTGAGTAAAATCATCCTCAAAATATTTACAGTCGACTCTCGATATAAGAGCACCCATTGGGACCGACAGTTTGTGCTCTTATAGCGAGAGTGCTCTTATAGCGAAGGTAAACTTTGTCTGTTTTATCTGTCTTTATCGGCCAACCAAATTTTTTTTTAGTGCTCTTATACCGAGAGTGCTCTTATAGCGAAGTGCTCTTATATCGAGAGTCGACTGTATTTCCTTTGTCAAACGTGTCAAACTTACATTTTTCAAATTTTATCTAAAATATGATTGAAGTCGTAAGCTGTAATCAGCAAAATTTTGTTTTTCCCAAATAATATGTGTGTGTATTCATTTGTGAAAGGTTAACCAACCAATATTTTTATCCCTACTTTTATAGACTAAAAAATTTCATTGTTGCGTGTGGATCATATTTTTTATTTTACATTGTACTTTTTAAATATTTATTTTAATATTTGCTTTTTCAACACAAAAACGTTATATTTGTGAGAGTGACGTTTTATGGTTAAGATATGTGTGTGCACACCTCTTCCTAAACCGTTTTTTCTTTGCATATTTTATTTTTGCTTGCCAACTCAATTTATTTCAAAAGAGTGAAAAAAAAACAAAAAAGCAAAATAGAACTTATATGAGAATCAGTCCTATTTTAATCCTAAGTATACCTAAATGTATTTACTGAGATCTAAAGCTCTTTGATACTCTACTGTATTATAACCTCCTCCCCCCAGAAATCAATATACCCCCCCCCATATAAACGATTAGGGGAGGGGGTATAATACAGTAGTACCGCTCTTTAGATTACAATAGACCCTTGTTATAGTAACCCCCCCCCCCCGGTTACCGTGACCTCTTCAATATAGTACTTAGGTTTGTAACCTTAGAAGATTGAAATTTGCCGAATTTTCCGGCGAAAGTTGCCAAGTTTTGCAAAATATTACAACCCTCATAGTACGCCTCCTGAGACTGATTTAATTCGATTTATTATTAATTCTTGCATCTAGACTCCAGATATAGACATTTTAACAACAAAAATTCTATGACGAAAAACTGTTGAAAGTAGCTTTTTATTGCTTTTAGAATATTAGAAACTCATATGAAAGGCTTGAACACAGGGAGACCTAGGGGAAAAAAATCGCACCAATTCACATATATGACCGAAAATTCTTTACTATAAAAGTTTATATTAATTTAGTTTGAGCCTGTTTGCACCCGAAGCCGTCAATCCAAAACTATGACTCAAATGCAAAAAAACAGATTAGAAGGGTCGCAAAATTTACACTCGAGTTCTGCCAGCCACCAAAGAGAGCAGAACTCAGCAGGAGCTTCTTCTGTGGCTACTGAATCAGAATCACCTGAGTCTTCTTCACCCATTTCTAGTCCACCACCCTCTTCTGGCTTTAAAAGGCTAGTTAGATATTTTTTGGCAGGAGTTCATTATAGCAACTCCTTTAAAAAAGCCATTTTTAACTACTTTTTTGTGTGTTTTAGGACTTGAAACGTTAGGAAACAAAAGATGCTGCCCGCCACCTAAAAACATATTTACTACACGTTAAAACACACAAAAAATAGTTAAAACCGCTTTTTGGGAGGAGTTGCTGCAATGAACTTTAGCCTAGTTTTTGATCTAGATGACAATCTTGGGTTAAAGAATAATCCCGCACATCAATTTATGGGATTAGTTATATTAATCATTTTTATAAAAGCTTTTAAGCGTTTTTTGAAAACGCTATATGAGAATCTTTTTAAAAATGAATAGCAGTTTTGGTTTACTAAGATCAAATTTGGCATCTTGCAAATAGGAATACAACAGCAATGAGGTATAAAAGGGCAATGAAAACATAAAGAGCGATTTTATGAAAAACGTAACGTTTTGACTTGTTGTTAACTTAAATTATTATTGCATTTCTAATTTAAAGATGTTACTTCTGATATTGGTAACCCAAAACTACTTTTTAATTTTGAAAAGGTATTTCATATTAAAAAAAGCATTTATAGCTTAATAGTCCCAAAAATTAAATTTCAGGACTATTTTGTGACCCCTGTTTTTGACAAACTAACAAAAAATAAATATTTTAGCAGATCTCCCTATGAAAACAATCCTCAGTTGACCAATGAAGACAGTCTCTCAGCTGATATTACCAATAATCACCACAAGTGCTCTGAAGTGGAGCGCATCATGATTAACCAAAACAAATCAGCAATGCATTCATTAGACAATTGTCCTTCCAACATGAAATCAATTTTGATCACCCAATCCAACTTTAAAGACAGTATGAGTGAGGGAATCAACAGTTTGAAGCCCCCTAGAGCCTCTCCTTTTGCTAGAAGATTGGCTGAAAGTGGAGCACTTGGCGAAAAAATGTCTGCAGGAGTATGTACAATCGAATTCTTATATTTCATTTACTTACTAAGTTTATTTATTTCTTTTTAATTACTTTATTTATTTTCTTTGAGATTGAACTCACAGCACCGAGTTATAGAGTATTGATTTTATTTTGATATTTATTAAGGAGCATTTGGCACCGGAGATGTTGAGACGCAATCTCCGCTCGCCAACAATGATGCGACTTCAGGAATCCCTAGGAAACTTAAATGTAGCTGCTGCAGCAGAAAATGAATCGAGTGAGAGTCTATCTAGACCTATGACACCCAGCAAGCCATTCAATTGCAGGGTAATTACTTTTAGATAAAAGTGATGGCGAGTGTAATAATGTCTAGCCACAATCTATTGTGTGCTTTTGCATAAACATTATTAACTCGGTTAAAAAATACATGCAGGTTTATCTCCTTTAAACCTTCTTTGAAATAATTAGTACAGGAAAAAGGGTTTCAGAGCCTAAACTTAAGAAACTTCACACTAAGTGAACATTGGTGTATTGATAAAAACCTAAAAACGCAAAGGTTTCTATCAAGACAGTCTATCACCCACACTAAAAACAAAAAAACATAAAATCCAAAAGTTATAATGCAAATTTTTAGAAATTGTTTCCAAAAGCATCTAAAAAAAGTGGTTTTTCTTTCCACCTAGAATTAAAACAGGTTTTGACAAAAAACAATTTTTCGTTTATCTTAGGAACGCGATTTTTTGCCACAAATAATATTCCGAAGAATATCCGTTTTCGACTGAACTGAGAAACAAGCTCCTGGTATTCAAAAATTTGTAAAAGCTTGATAGTTACAAAAAAAAGTTTTTTAACTGCAACCGTCTAGCTCTACTATAGCATACAATTCTTTCAGATAACTCAGAACTACCGCTCCCTTAACCTGAAAAAAGACACAGAGCGCCAACATAGAATCCTAGAGCAACTAGCTAAAGTAAGAGCTCAACTAAAAGACAGGCAGGAGAAGATAGAACGCACTTTTTCTAACCAAAACTTGGCTAATACCACTTGACATATTACTATATTATGCCTATTTTAATGATTTCTCTCAGGTGAATCAACTACACTTTTCACTATTTTTAAATTCTGTAAATTCTTTTATGCTCGAAATTTTATGCTTTTGATGCTATTTCGACTACGAAACACTTATCGTTTTTGCTGCAGGTAGTAAAAAATTATGATTTGTGTCTATTATTTCTGTTATTTCACTTGGAGCCCCTTTTTTCGTATAAAAAGTAATTTTTTTAAAAATATGTGTTTGTGACATAACAAATTAATAAAAAAAAATAAAATTTTTACATGTTTCTGAGGTCACGTATTTCTAGCACCACCTGTTGATTTCCAACTGCTATTGAATATATATCTGCTATTGAGAGTAAATGCTAAAAAAAAAAAGAAAATTCTTTCATTTCTAACTAAAACTGATCGGGGAAAAACGATCGGAAGAATCACCACAGTCCTTGCCAGTTTTATAGATCATAGGCGGAGTGGCAGGGTGGGTAGAGAAAATGCTAATGGCAGCTTTATGATCCAAAAATTATAGCATTTGCCCTAACCAAAGAGAGAACATCTATGCAAAAACAAGGGGGATCAGGCGGTTATTTCCATTTCTTTACACACCGAACATGCAATAATTCAAATACAAGAATGTTAAAAAACATTAAGTCTTATTTTTGCAACTCAACTCATCATTCGCGATGGTTCGCGATACCACGAGAAACAACAGATACGAACAAAATAGCATGATTTGAGTGAAGATGACTTTAGGCATACGGTATGTTAAAGAATTAAAATCTATTGCTGGGAGATATATTTACTTTTTTACTAAGCAAGCAATATACTTTGTTTTCTTCATCTGGCTGTGTTGGCTCTCAAACACTTAGCTATCTCCAGCTCGAGTGTAGCTTCAGAAACTTGCTTTTATATAACGTCAGTCTTCTTTTTACTAAATCAGAATTTCTTAGAATAATTGAAAACTGGCTAACTTATGTTTATTAAGGTAGAACTAGCAGATGAAATCTTGAAGAGATCAACCACAAAAAAAAACCGAGGAATCTGATGAAATTCTTAATATATTGTTGGAAGATAATGTTTTGTTAAAAAATTAAACTGCATTCTTTAATAAAAGAAGTTTTCCTTGCAAAAATATATATACATAATAATAATGATACGAACTACAGTATTAGAAAACATGGCGGAGAAACAGCCCTAAACTTTCTAGTTTTTTGAAGCCCTTGAAATTTTCAAGTATTTCGAAAACTTTGAGACCATTTTAGTGATAAAAATTTGGCTTTTGGTGATATTGCGGTGCGATACATCGCATCATCGTCATCACCAGTTCATTTGGAGACCACAATAACCCTACATACATGCATCAGATACATCACTTTTAGAAATTAAATCTTTATCTTTTTATAATCAGTGTCAGTTGTTAGGCCGGCGTTGCCATTGTCGTTTTCTTTGTGAACAAGCCTTTCAGTAAGATTTTTCTGCAAATATATATTTTGCTTAAGTTTTAATATCGAAAAGCACAAAGTGTACTAATGCATCCAACTCTCTGGAAGTCACCATGTTGTGCTCAGTGACAAAGTAGTAGAAATGCTTGTAAAGTGTGTTGGCGTGTGGCTCCTGAAACATTAGGCTTTTATACTAATCCAACTAACAAGGATGCTAATGTTTTTTATTAATATTTTGTTTAAAATCACTTTCATTAAAAAAAATATTTTTTATAAATAAATTACTTACAGCGCCAATTTGCACTAATCTATCAAAGTGGTGAATGTAAATGTGCACGAAAATTCGGAACAATCTGGAGAGAATTTTCTTGCATGTTTGTCGAAAGTCACTTGGAAACGGTACATCTAAATTATTTAAAATAATTTGACTATTTTAAGGTGTTTTAAATAACCTACTAGGATTAGACGGAAATATGTCTTCGTTATTTATCCTAGCTTCAATCCACTCCATAAGCAAGTACATATAGTCTTTGGCAGGCAGCCTTGTTGGTTTTTTGTACTTCTCCGTACTGTCCTGCCATAAGTACTCGTACTTGGCGCCACCTGACATCGTCGGGCATGTCAGGGGCACACACACATCTGCCAATATCCCATACAGCAAGTTGATACGGTTGAAGAAGTCGACGGCTGAATCGATTATTATATTGATTAGGCTTAGTAAAAATCACTGGTTCAATTATTTATCTAATTATTATAGTATTACAATTAATTATAAAAAAAATTTTGGATTGCAAAATTTCGATATTATTTTATAAAACCTTTAACATGTACAATAGCAGACAAAAAACTTGCACCAAGCAGTTTTTTGGCACACTTTGGCGCGTATTTTTTAACAGACTATTTTCTGATGCAATTGTCAAAAGCAAAATTATTGTACAGACTCTTAGCTACATTTTGACTATAAATGTGTTGCATTGTGTTTTAAAGTGTACCAAAAAACTGCTTGGTGCAAGTTTTTTGTCCGCTACTGTATAACATGGCTTAAACCACACTATTCCGACAAAGATAATGTTGCCAACTTACTGTGCACAGCCAGCCAGTCATCTAGGCTTTCGTTAGGAGGTAGTTTTACAACTGAACGCAGGTCAACTCCAGAATGAAGGGTAGCTTCTGCTTGTTTGTGCAGGTTGTACCTGAGAGTACCCACAAGAAATCTTTTTTTAGGGCGAAATGTCTAAATAAAAAAATAATAGTAATAATAATATACCAACTACCTTGTGTTTATTTACGTGAAGAAACTCAAAGAAACTTGAGGCCATGTCCATTATTGGTCAAAACTAATACAGCAGCACGTTTAATAAAACAATATTTTGCAAATCCCGAGACTAGATACAGTCAACCGTCGATAAAACAAGAACCATACAACAAGTCGGGCATTATCTGAAAAAATAATGTTTTGACCATTTTGTTTTGGGGATGAAACTGCTATAAAAGAATCAATAAAATAAAAATTTAAGTATTTTTTTTGAATGAGGGCTAAAAAACAAAATTTAAACGTAAAAGTTAACTTGCATAGGTTTTTCTTCAACAAAAGTCATTTACTTAAAAGTGGCTAAAAGTTTTAAAGAAAAGACAAACCTTAACCTAAAGGTCTAGAAAAAGCAAATTCAAGCTATCAAAAATTATTTCATAAATACAATAAAGAAAAGAGAAATTACTAAGCTGGTCATACCAACCGCCTTAAATTGTCCTTATAAATAAATACAAAAGCAAATTAATTCCCAATCTATCTTCTTTCAAGCAATGCATCAAAGAAAGTGTTGATTCAAATTAAAAAAGAGAAGCAAAGAAAATTAAGAATAATTTCGCAATCAATTTCATCAACAGCAAGAGAATTGAGTGAAGCAAAAGTGCATGCGTTAACAGTGTGTCTGCCTCAAGCAAGTGGCTGGCCACATGTCTTTTCACTTCAAAAAGTGAGGAAATAACACAACCTGCAAGAGCAACCTCATCACACCAAAAGAAAGAGAGAAAAGCAGTTAGTGACATAAGCTATCCATGAACTCTAGTATCCAGCAGCAGTAGAGTGGCAGATTAATAGGCAGAAAGAAGCGATGGCTTGGATATGTAGATAAAATGCTGCTGCCGTTACATAATTGCAAAAGAATGTCATTTTTGTTTATATAAATGTATAATAACTAATAAAATTTCAAAAGAGGTGAAAGAAAAAAGCATTCCCGAATCGTTGCCTGGTTGGAAAAGAATTTTCCCTCTGTTTTTTGCTCTTTTGCCAATAATTGTGTCTGTTTGTTTTGTGGACGAAATCAAAAAGACAACACCCATTTAGGGCGATGGCAGTAATCACACATTTAGTGATGCTCTCAAAGAACTGTTTCATTGTGTGTATTTCTTTTTTGAACAGTTTTGTTAGTAGTTTTCGCAAAAAAGATACAAAAGTATTTTCGAGAGAGAAGTTAGAAGTAATAATGCCAATGAGTTAGTTAATTTTTTTGGTGCAAATATATATCAAGAGAACTTTTCATTTAAAATATAAGCTTATTTAAAATTTAACTTATATGCAGCATATCCTTTGACAAAGGATGTTCACTGTGTTGACCTTTTCCTATCCGTGTGCAAACAAGGATAGAGCACTCCGTTTGATTCTTACAGTCTGCATAAGAAGGGATCGAGTAAGAGTATATAACATTAGGGAATACACCCATTTTGGAGGTCATTCAATGTCTTTAATTACATAGTATACATAACTGGAGAGGCTTGCATCTTTTAAACAAGTAAAATGCAGAAATTTTTCTATAAAAACTCGAAAAGGAGGTTATTTTTGTGGGTTTTTAGGATATACCCCTCTTAGTGTACAAAATATTGCATACAGGACGTCTCATTTATCGTGGAACAGAACTCGTGCTCTCCACATTTAGTCTTCCAGTGAACAATCTGTCCAAGGCTGTGTCTGATGGAGCCAGAAATGCGTTAAAAGAATTCAAGAATATTCTTCTAAGCGTTTAAATAAGTTTAGCAGTGCTTTGGTAATGCTTTTATTTAGTTTATATAAACCTGAATTTGTTGGATTATGATAAAGAGTGCGGAAACCTAGACGACGAAGATGATGAAAACAAGAAATTGCAAGTAAACAACTTAGTTCTTCAGTTTGTTTTGCTTGTCTAAGTTTAGATCCAACACAGAAGGCATGAAATTATTAAAAAAGGCAGTAGCTAACTTAATAATGATATAATAAGTGATTACGAACAACCTAATTCTGACCTAACAGTTCATTAGAACAGTCGTATCCTAATCTAACAGTTAGAATAAGAATACTGCCAACCTTAACCCCTAAACTACAAGGTAATTTTAATTTTCAACTAAATCTAGCCTCACAGTCAGGATTAGGTTTAGCTTAGAGGTTTGAAATAAAGATTAAAGGTTAAGGATTAGGGTTAGAAATGAAAACATCGCTCCAGAGACAAAGTTGTTTTTCGTCCATGTTTTTTTTTAAAACAGCCCAAATGAAAATAAAAAAAGCAAAATATAGCGAATGGCAATTACATCAACCATGTTATTTATCTAAAAAATTTGGCCATAAGTTTTTTTTTTCAAAGTAGCCATGAATTTTTGAGCAACCTAATATATTGTTAAAAATAGGTTAAAATGAATTTTTAGAAGAGTTTCTTATAGCAATGTCTATGCGTGTTCTCTTTTCCAAATTCAATAGCAAAGAAATGAAAAAATGCAAACTCCATTTCATCAGTATAAACTTAACTTTGTCTTAAAGAGAACTGCCTAAATAAAAAGAGAAGAACAACATCTGGTCAGTGCGAGATATTAGCACGGTTTTTTTCGGTTCCAAAGCTGTTACATATCACGCGATGAATAAAACTTTTATTGTTTTTTTGTTCAACTTTCTAAATGCATAAAAGCTATTGTAATTAATTTCAGGATTTTCAGAAAAGCATGGTGAATGATGTGAATATCCACGAAGAAGATGAAATCCAGGTGGTTGGACGGGAGGCAGAGAAGAAAGCTGCTTCCCAAAGTCTAATGAAAAAAATGTCCTTGTCCAATAGTCCAACAAAAAAGTCTAGTCATGAAAATGCTCACACCTTAGATAACTTGTGAGTTAACTTCTATTTAGACATTATCAATTATTATACACGCTTAGTGATAATGATATGGATAAACGTCCACACCCACTAGACATTATTGTTTACAAGATCCACACTGTAGTATCCAACCAGTCCAGTGACTCGACTGATGAAGATGACTACAACACAACCAAAGAAATCAACCACGCTTTACAAATGCAAGGCTTTCGGGTAGTAGAAAAGGGTAGGTTTCGGTAATAAAAAAAACAATGAAATTAATCTGTAAAAATGAACCTGTGCAAGAAAAACTTGGGTAATGGAAAAGTTTATATATCTTTTTTATTCTCGTATTGTAGTCTAAACTTTTCTGTTTCGTAAACTCCGAGAAAATATTATCGGGATAGACACAAGTTTTGATAGACTTCTGCAAGCTATCATATAGATCCGGCGAGTTGACTCTCCATTTAGCATTTGAGTAGACAAGCACGTTGATTTGGACGATCTAACCACTTTTTGTTTCAGAAAATGGAGCGGACTGTGAAATAGTTACTTTCGACTCCTCTTCCGACCGCTACGACAACAGCTACACAGAAGAGGAAAATCCATTGAAACCATCTGGCTCTAAATCTCATGTTCTCGTGGCTAGAAGGGCGGAGCAGAAAAAAGAAGAGAAGCTGTGTGATTCCAAACACAACTTCAAGAAAGGCCATCGTCGAGCCTACTCCATGCCCAACGCCCACAGAGAAAGAGCCGTACTCGTGGTCACTGATGATCAGGTGCGGCAGGAGGGGCCTAAAAAGCGACATGTGGTCAGATATCGTCTCCATCCCTACAAACCATCTCCAAAGGCAAATGCAGCTGTAAACTCTTTCATTGAACAAACCAACTTTGAATTGCCATTTGAATTGGATGACAACGCAGATGAGTTTGAGGTAAATTTAGATACATTGATTCATTTATTTACTTATTGTTTTTTAAATTTAAGATTGAATTGGATGAAGAGGAGATATATTTCCCAGGAGATCAGATGGAAACCAAAGAATCCCGTATAGTTTTGAGAAAGGTGAATTGTATGGATTAAAAACTTTTTTACAACTTTTGTTGGAGTTGGAAAAAACATTAGAATTTGTTATCGGGGCATAGAAAACAGGTTTTTGTCGTTGTCATGAACAAACCCAAAACGCATGTGTCTTTAAAGAATTTTTGAAATAAAATAGACCAGTCTGACATTGATTAGATCAATGGATTAATTAATTTTAGGTGAGATCTTTTTTTTTCAAATTTTTGCTTTCCAAATTACACAAGTCGGTCAGATAAAAGCGATTTAGGAACTTTTGCATTTTCCAAGAGACTAATATCGTTCGCATCACAACATTTGGACAAAATTTGAAAGTCAAACTAAAAATATAATTTTTGTAAGTTTTTTTTGTGAAAAGGTACATGGTTGCAATCCGCACGATATTTTTAATAAACATAATCGAAGAGCCGTTTGTAATGAAAATATCTTAAGTTCTGGGAATCCAAATGGAAGCGTCAGAACTTTGAATTTTTGCCAGATTGGCTGCAAGACAACGAATTTTTACGGACGGGTCACAGGCCTCCCATGGCTAGCTTTGGCTCTTGTTTCAAAAGCATATTTTCTCTACACACTGAGACAGGCAACATCTGGACACATATGTATGGTAGGTTAAAATTTTTAAACCTTTAAATATTAAATTCAAATATATTAGTTTGCTTTAGGATGTGTGGCATTTCTAGGAATGGCTGCTTGGTTTATAGCCCAACCAGCTAATGTGATGGCTTGGATAGACAAGGTGGTCTTCTTCTTTTTTTTCTTGGGTGCAATTTGCTGTTTGGGCTTGTCCTTTTGTTTCCACACAGTTCAATGTCACTCTCAAGGGGTGGGCAGATTGTTTAGCAAGTAAGTGTCTCCAATTAGATACCATTACGTTTGTTAAAGTGACTTATATACACTATTAAAACTGTTTCAAAAATTATTATTCTTATTCCACTAACAAATGTTGCAATTTTAGACTAGACTATTCGGGTATCACTATGTTGATTGTGGGCTCCTTCATTCCCTGGATGTACTATGGTTTCTACTGTCGTTCCCTTCCCATGGTCATCTACATCTCCATGATCATAATTTTCGGCATTGCTGCTTTGATTGTCTCGTTGTGGGAGAAATTTGCTCAACCCACTTACAGACCACTCAGAGCTATTGTCTTCTTGGCTATGGGCTTAAGTGGTTAGTTAACTTATTTACAAAGTAACCAAACAGAGATATTATCCACCCCTGTTCAGGCTGTATCCCAGCCCTGCATTTGTTCATCACCGACGGATTTGATTGGATGATTGAAAATGCCGCCTTCCACTGGCTGCTACTCATGGCAGCTCTTTACATTATTGGCGCAGCCACATATGCTTTCAGATTTCCTGAGCGGTTTTTTCCCGGCAAATTTGATCTGTTTGTTAGTTTTTAAAAAGGTCCCTTGAATGGGCGCTATATCAGTTTTAACCAGAATAGACTAAAACTTCCATGCATTATATAAACAAGGCTAACAGAAGATTGAAGATGTCTTTGAAAGTCAAAAATAGTTTTTCGGAATAGAACACAATAAACACGGTGTTCCAAAATTCAAATTTGTGGTCAAGATAATTTTAACAAAACGCCAATAAATGTTTGAAAAGAAGCTTAACCTCCTCTACTAGAACATAAAAGCCAATTCTTTAAGCAGGAATTAAAAAAGGTTGAATGCTTTTGAAGTAACCAACTGGTAATTTCAATTTTTTATGTTAATATATTTTTACGGTTAGTAGCTAAAAACGAATAGTGCTATACGTCTTTTTGTTGGGATAAACTAGACGCTAACATAAACACTATTTTGGTGGATGACTATGTATAGTAAAATATGGGTGACGTACAATACAGGTAGTGTCTAAAAGGCTTAGCTGGTTCTTATGCATATATTTATTGAAATGATTATTGCATACTTTCAAAAAGATATGGTCTCTACAAGACGTAAAAAGAAGGAAAAAAATTTAAACATTAAATAATTTGTTTTAAAAACACCAGTTAGACAGTCTAACATAGACTACATTATACTCGGCTTAATTGTCTTTCGCTGCATTAGCGCCCTGTCGCAAAATCATGTAAACAACTTTGACGATTCTTTTTTAGTGCCAATCCCACCAACTGTTCCATTTGTTTGTAATTGTAGCGGCCTATGTCCATTTCTATGGGATCACAGAAATGGCAATGAAAAGACTACAAGGAGGCTCTTGCCACGAAGTGATATTGATTTTCTTTTCACTTATTGCTAGTAACTAATTTTACTAATTTTACAGCAACTGGTGGCGAGATATGGCAAAGATGACTACACCAACATTCTAGACCAATACTTTCGGCCATATTAGTTCAAATTAATTTATTTGCTTAAATGTTTCCCGCAGAACTTCTTTTTTTTTTTCATATCAGACTTAAGTAGACCAAGCCATAGATTTTACACAACCAAAGAATCTTTGTTAGATTAGATGAAGAAAACCTTTTAAGAATGTTGCTTTAACTTATTTTGTCTTGCTATCCTTAACAACAATATGTATCGAATTTGCTCGAACATCTATTTTGGCCGAAAAATTTCCATAATTTTTATTATTATTGGCGCGCTGTTATCGGAGGTAATCGAGCGACATCTACTTGCATTTTAACACTTTATTAAAACGACATAGCATAATTCTTCGTCGTCTTTGATCTGATCTAGCATAGCGTGAGCGCTTTAAATCTTCTTTGCTTGACTTGCGCGATTGATCTTTGACGATGCTGCAACTTGTACCAATGAAACAGCTTCTTCTACAAAATTTAATAAAAATTCAAAATCGGATTAACTGTTTTTGGTGATGCCATCCATCTAGCCGTACTTTGCATGCTCATCTTTTCAAAACTTGACAAGTTAACAAGTTCTGTTTGCACCCGCCTAAAAAATTAAACAAAAATTAAGTAAAGAGATTTCAGAAATAAATTCTACAAAAATACAAGCTTAGCGTCGTTCGATTGCCCTCGATCTTAGCTTTTAAATTACGGCGAAGAAAATTCAAAATTTATGTCTAAAACAAATGATCGGATAAATTTGACACAAACTGCAAAATACCAGAAAAAGTAATTGCTCGTCAAAAAGAAAAGAAAATTGTTGTGTGTATTAATGATGAGAGACTGTTGATATAAGAATCGAGTGCTTTACTTTATTAAAATAAATTATATTTTTATAGCTTTTTGAATTTCGAAACATTTTTACTATAGAAACATGAAGAAAAGGCTGATTTAAATCACAGATTTAACCGTCCAAAAATTTGTAAGTCAACAAAATTGTATTATGTATTGTATGCACAGCTGCATATACTCAACATTTTACTCTTTGGCCTGTATCAGTAACACACCGTTGGGAATATTATCACACTGCTTTAAACCCGAAAATTGAGCAGTGTGTCCAAACTTGTGGTATTGTATATATGCAAAACTGGTTAAAAAATGAAATTTCAAGTATAGAATAAAGTAGAATAATTATGCATAGATATCATCACTAAAGTTTCGTGAAAACAACCTATTGATTCAAATGGTTTTTGGCACCGTGGAAAACTTGCATCAAGCTGTATGCATCAGCTGTAAGTTCGCAAATCTGTTGGTCATTCCAGCTTTGAGTAGGAAGGTTTTGTAGCAAAAGCATAATGCCCTTCAAAAACAACATTGAACATAGAATATGTTTAGCATATTTAATAATTTTAGTATAGCGTGCAATAGAATCACCTGAAAATCTTTCTCGCTTTGCAGTTGGCGGGACCAGAGCCGCAAGAAGGCACCACATACATAGGTGTGGAACTGGGAGAAGCCATTTCGTTCACTCTACAATTTTTTTTTGGGTTTAACACTAATAGGATAATTAAACTTTCTATTAGCCACCCGAAAACTTTTTCTAAGGTGATCTATCTAAAATATATTAATACTAGTATTTTAATAGACCTGAAAGCTAGGGCAGGGTCTGGTCTGTTAATTTAGTCCTGCTAAGTTTCTAATTAGGATTCATTAAGCGGGTTTTGGTGTACACTTGTTTGGTTTTTAACTTTTTTGGTCCTATATCCCACACTAATGGTCGTTTCAGGTGGCATTTGTTTATATTTGTTTACCAAATTAAAACATTATTTTTTTGGTACAATTTGAAAGCCATTTTCTCTTCTTATTTCTCTTCTTTTGATTGGTTTATTTATACCTTTATTTTCATTCACTCAAAATGTCCACCACCAGCTGCAATACATTTGCAAAATTTTTATTGGGAAATTGTCAATGGTTTTTTGAAACATTGTGGAATTCCGGCTCATTTTTTCACCAACAAAGCTTTCAATGCAGCAATTTTGCACTAATTAGCCCAATTCTTGTTCTGTTTTCATGGCTGCTAGTTTCACGAGCTTTTGAAAGGGGTAGTTGTGTAATGCTGATATTGCGAGACGTTTCAGTAACTTTTTTTCTCTCTTGCCATAGATATGATACCCGTTGTTAGGTGGGTCTTTCTAAAACACAAATTTTGGTGATGTGAAAAAAATAATACATTTATCAAAAGAAGAAAAATAGGGCTTTCAAACGGTATCAAAAGCATAATGCTTGAATGTAGGTATGCAGGAAAAAATCAATTTTTAATTTCCGTCTCCATCTCTCGGAACATGCGGTAGAATACCAACCAAATAAGTGTCCCAGAGACGGATAGTAGCTCGCAATGGGATCTCCCGCATCAACAAGTTGTTCATCCAACGAAAGGCAAATTGCAAAAACTCCACAGTATGGTTCTCAAAGTGCTGGTACAGATTTTCTAAAGTCAATTTAAAAAAAAAAGCATTTTGACACAAGCTTACTGTCCACTCGACTCATCAACTCTCTGAGGTTCTGCACTTTTCGTTGGATTCCAGGCTGAGCAAAGGTGTAGTTGTCTTGTATGGTGTCCAACAAGGCAGAAACACACCAAAAGCTGTCTGCTTCTACCACTTCCATGGCCCTGCGGTCCAGTTGTGCAACATCAAAAGTACCCACTTCTACGTCTTAATCACAAGCGATAAAAACGATTTCAAGTTTTTAAACCAACCATCTTGTATATATTCTGACAAAAATACCACAAAGAAGGGGGTCACCAGATCATTGATTCCCTGGACATATCCACTGGCTGGATGTCTTATGGCCCAGATATAGAGAACCCGTTCAAAAATCTGGGACTTTCAGTAAATTTGTGGTTTTGATATTTTCAAAAAAAAAACCATACTTCTTGCACCAATTTCTGTTGAAAGAGTGGAATCAAAGGACACATCCTTGGAATATCTATGTGGATCTGAAATGTGAAATTTAAAAAACTCTTTTAGATTGCCAAAGAACCTGTCTAAAAGTGACTTGGTGTTGCTCATCATATCTGGTGTGGAAGTATTGCTCCACATAGTGCCAATACTCTTCTCTTTTGCGTTTTAGAGTCAGCTCTCGTCTGTCAAGATTGGTGGGGATGTAGCCCTGAAAGTTGATTATTGAAATCGTACAAATTAAATAAAAATCTCCTACAGAAAGAATTCTCCAAGCCAAGGGTCTAATCTTATGAGGAATGCCTAACCAGCAGTCCTTTCGTAACTCATCCAGACTGACAACCACCTCAGCCGGACTATTTTCATAGGTAGCAGAAGCTTTATTTGAAGTAACTCCCAACATTCGTCGTAGTCGAGCAAACCTAGACATGTCTCCATCTTAAAAAACGGAAAAATAATTTAGACTCTAAATAACCATAGTCTACCATTTTGCCATCCTTGTGGAGATTTCGGCATTATAGAGGGCACATTTGGAGATGCGGAAGAAGTTGTAGTGACGCTTCCAGCATTTACAGAAAAACTAGAGGAAGAAGAAATCACAGATTGAGCTCTGTTAGAACCCAGAGATACTTCCGGCAGTCTTGGATAAATGCCGCTCCCAGATGTGGAAGACGAGAGGTTGCTTATAGGAGGAGTGGCTGCTGTGACGACCCCGGGTATCGGCTCTTAAAACTAATTCATTCTAATTGTCTTCAAAATAAATGCTTATGGTATGTAATTACCTCGTTGAGTGGCCAACCTTTGCATGGCTTGTGTCTTGTTATTTTTTGAAGGGACAGGTTGGCAGTTTGGCATAATGATGTCGTTATTAACCCTGGAATGGTTGGTTGTTGTAGCTGCATGCAACTCCAGCACTTTGGCAGCAGAGGTTATTGCTAGGTCGTCATCTACTGAAACACCAGCATCCCACACATCCGATACACTAAAACAAGTGTATTTTAGAAATGTTTTTTAACTCAACTAAGGTATACCCCCTCCTGAAAATTACCTGTTCTCATAGTTTCTAAATTTAACATCCAATTTAGTGGGCGATCCAGCACTTCCATCTGTACTCTTGTGCAGAGGTGGGTATTGAGCTCCGTAAACTGGTCTAACACTGCCAGGCATTGGCGAATTTTGAGTCCAATTGCGTTGTTGCATCGTAGGCACCAAAACTTGTCTGATGTGAGAATAGATAGACAAATCAGCAATGCAAGATGAACATATATTTTATTTTCTGATTTTTTAAGTAAAATAAATTAGGGAGCAGTTGGCAAGTTTTTTTTTGATACTGTTACTTCTCTATCACTTCTGCACAACTGGCAGTGTGCCAGCCGAGACGTCCACAATGCACTTCTTTGAAAGACTTCTTGCTGGGATCTATGTCTCTTTGAATGAATGACTTTTGTAAAATTTATTTATTGCAGCATTCAAGCTCTACTTACAAATGCACGGATATAAAAAAATTTGAAATAGAAATAAATTATTTTTAGTGTCTTAACAATTTAATTATATTTATCAAATAGTTTTTTGTTCTCCACAAAAGTTTCAAAGTGCCTTTTTGCTGTCATATATCGTACATTGTCTAAAAATAAAAATTATAAATTTAGCTTTTTGCTGTTAAAAGAGATGATTGTTACCGGCATAAGTAGTAGGAATGACTGAATCCAAAAGTCCGTCAATTTTGAAAGTGTATTGGAATGTATTGCACGTCTACAAATATTTATAATTTGACATAAGAAGAGCACGAAAAAATTTTGGCTGTCCAAAAAATTTAGTCTAAGACGTGATAATGGAAATACAGAATTAAAAAGTCTCTCTTCAGAAAGCTTTTATTTTTCGGTAAAGCATGCAAACATTTTCAAAGCTGCACTAAATTGTGACCAAATTTCTATCTTTTGTGTTGTGTGTAATTGGTCGAATATTTTGATTGGCCAAATAGGCCAGTCAATTGGCCGCTTTATAGCCCTACTCCAAAGCAATAGAGAACCAAAGTTTTAATCTAACCTCCATTTGGTTGGTTATCTCATTTAACACTTGGCCACTCACTGTCACTTGCATGTAGTTTCGTTTGGTGAAGCAAATCTGAAAAAAAAACAAAAATAAGCTAAAAACAGTTTAAAAAAATCTCCAAAACTACTTACTTGACTGTTCAACCAAAAAATTTCTCCAATGGGGACTGCCTTTTGGAATACTATTGCTCCTCCAAACACAAACCTGGGCACATTTTTTCTAAAGTAATAGTATTATAGTAAAGTTTATATGCCTAGCGCCTTTTACGACAGCCTCTTCCACACTGACGTTCGCAACATTCACAATAGGAGAACTGACACACGACAATTCAGTCTCTAGCAATGAAGAGAAATGAATTTAAGCACACTCAGGTCACAATCTTTTGGCACAAGATTAATAAGGTTTCAAATCCATAAAAACACACATATTTTTTTATACTCTCGTTGAAGATTGACTTTAGCAAATCCCTTTCCTTTACGCTATTTTATGTTTTTCTATATGATAAAAAATCCTAACGAAAAAAGATGAGCGTTGATAAAAGCAGCTTCATAAGCTTTCCTCATCAGGAAGCCACCAAACATCTTGTTATGAAGATTGCGTTGGAAGGGAAAGCAGATCAGGGACTTCTGGTAAACACAGTTCTCCATGAAGGTACACCCATTTCCAGCTCTGTGGCGTTGCAATATCAAATTGCTGGGGTCAGCCATACTCATGTGCATTTGGTGCATATTAGCGACCTCGCTGGCTGTGGGCTGGCTTTTGGCTAGAGAGTTCTTTTGCACAAGGGAACGCAACTTTTTGGACTCTGAAAATGCAAAATTTCATTAAATAAACTTAAAAAACATAAAAACTACCTTCTGCTTCATTAAAACGAGCCATTTCCTCCTCATTTTCAATAGCCAATTTGATGTTTGGAGCTGCTCTACCATCTTCTCCTAGAGTCACCATCACAAATTTGGCGGTCATTAGTTCTCTTCAAATGTGTCTTTTAGACATGCAAAGACCCAACTATTAGTGTATTTAAATGTTTTTGTGCTTAATCTAGCAATCTGACTAAAAAGTTGATTGTTAAAAAATCAATATGATATCTGCTTTCAGCCAAAAAAATCTGTCGAAACCGTGGTGATTCAAATAAAATCCTAAAGCTTTTGGTTAAAAATTCTGGATTTTTCCTGTGTCTTTGGTGTCTTCTAGCCTTCGATTCTCATTTTCAATTTTCATTAAAAAATTCTCTTTCCTACCTTATGTCTTCTTCTGAGTGCTTTTGCTGGACATGCACAATCACTTCCGAGGATGACTTGCCCACCCAAGACGTGTAGCCATGGTAAAAAATGTCTTTGTCGACAGCTGGACCTTGTTCTTGATGCACATCTTGACAGTAAACAACAATCTTACATACATCTTAATATTTTTTTCTTAAAATCTCACCAATTCTATCCACTAGAGCAGTCACAATCCCAATGGTGTGGTGGGCAGGCACTTCCATGCTAACTCCAGCCACTTGGTTGTGTTTGTAGCCAATCCAAGCTAGAAAATACGCATATTTAATAAAAAAACTATAGCAAACAACAAAATTTACTAGCAAACATATCCAACTGCTCAATTAACATGCCATATCTAGTCCTGTTCCTGTGGTTCATATAATAAAGCCTGAGCAACTCATTGGAAGATAAGGGAATCACTGCTGTATCTGATCCGCCAGCCACTGTTTGTTGTCTGTTCAAATCGAACTCCATCTTTCTGCAAATAACTAGCACTACATGCTTTAAATAACCATAAAGTCTCTTTACCCCACTCCAGCATAAGTGTCCTGAGCATGTTGCACAAGCATTTCACGCACTTTAGGAATACTCTTTATTTTACAACTGTCTAAAGGCACAGGAATTTTGAATTTAGACGGCTTTTTCTCCTCTTCTTGAGGAAAAGAAGGAGTAATAACAGTTTGAGTGCTAGCACATCTGGTAGATGAATATAACACAGGATTACCAACTGAAGGACTAGACTGAAGACTAGGAGTGGATGGATAGATGGGAGCGCCATAACAATTTGTTTGAGGAGCAGGTGGCATAGCAAAAGAGACTATTTCTGGCTGTTCGGCGAAGAGGTCTAACATGGATTCAGGTTGCTGAGTAAGGGAAGGCAAGGCAAACGAGGCGATTGGAGGGATATAGGACAAAGCTACAAAAACAATAAGTATTTTTGTAGCTCTTATTCACTTATTTTCACAGATTTTACTGTGTTTGACCACTCAAAAGTTAGCTAATGTCATTAAAAAAGGATAATGCGAGGCTATCTTAGACTATTTGATAACAAAAACATACGAGTGGGTGACACATTCAATGGCAAGACATCGTAAGAAGCACTTCTGGACTTGGTCTTGAATTTAGTAAAGGCAGGCATGGCTGTGTTGAAAGCACTTGCCACAACTCCACTTTTACAGGTGTGCGACAAAAACATTGTTGTTAAGTGTGATTTGGAAAGAGAATGCCTCTCTTCTTTATATATAATATTTCTGAAGCTTTTTTGTTTCCAAATTGGAAACTAATATGCCCTTTTGTTGTTTTTTGATGCATGATTTTGTGATTTAAAAAAAGAAAAAATGCACTTTTACGTCTTTCAATAGCTAGTCTCTGCAAATTTTGATTTTTTTGGGAGATTCTCCTTTCTCTTTGTAAGTGCACGACCATTTATTGGAACGGAGCACCCAGTTTTCTCTGTTATTATTTGCTTTTAATTAATTAGCAGACATACAAGTGACTTTTTGAAAGTGTCGGATGGTGTGTTTTCAATAAGGAGGAAAGTTTTATGAGTTTAAAGTGAAAAACTTTTATTTCCAAAATTTATCATTTGCATTTATTGAAAAAGGGAAAATTACTCACGCTCTTATGTTCATTATCACCAACCCACGATGTTGGCGCCCTGATGCTAGTGTACGCTTTTATTTCTATATGGTATTATGGGGGCATTTGACGCTTCGTGGGTAAAGACACGTAGCAGTCTTCTGTGTGAAAAGGACATAAAAAACTCTTTAATATAAAAATCTTTTTATTAACAAAACCTTTTTATTCCTTCCAAATGCACAGTATAGGAATACAAAATCGTTTTTATACAAAAATTTAAAACGCCAAATATTGAACCACTTTCTTGCTGAAAACATTTATCGTGAACTGTTCTTTATACGTCTAAATTTAGGAGAATAAAATTGAAAAACGAGAATGGCAATTAAGCGCCATTCTGAGTGTTTGATAATTTTTTTTTGTCAGTCAACAATAGCAGCCTTGTTATACTGGCCATTGCTCAAATTTTGAGCCGTTTATTGGCATTGAGTGTTGGCTGACAAAACACTAGTGCCCGATTGCACAGCTGTCTGAGTTTCAACACAGTTATAGCCGACATCTAATGCGATGTGGCTGTGAGACCGTGTGTAATCCTGCTCTTGTGCAAACATTGCTGGATTAGCATTCATATGCACCTGCGGCTGCTTATGAGGGATGCAGTAAATTTGTGCACCACTGGTTTGTGTTTCAATGTGGCACCAGTAGTTCGTCTTGGAAGCATTGGGATCTGGGTAATGGGAGAGAGATGCAGTGTTTGAAGCCATTGGTGACAGGAACTGAGTGCTGAAAAATAGTTTTTAACAAGGCTGCACCAATCCTGTCAATACTTTATAAGTCTTTAGCTTAAAGCTCTAATTGGGTTCTCATTCCTTCAGGAGTAATTTTCATTTTTTAGAGCCTTAATTTATTATAAAATCAATTTTGTTGGTAGGCTCAAATGTTGCGTCTAATAAATTACCTAGAATTGAAAAAGCATGTTGTAAGTGATATTCAACTTGGGAACCTTTTCTAGAGGCTTACACTTCTCTTTTTTTTGAATTTTAGAATCCAAACTTTACATACTAAACCACTGATCGCGATTTTAAATTAAACCTTTCGAAAAGATACTTCTCAAGCACTCACTTAGTGGTTGTGCCATCTGTTCCGACCAGGGCATTTGCAGTACTCGTAGCTGACTTCAAAGGTGGCAATTCCAAAAGCGCTCTATTAGAGCTAACATATTGTGTCCCAAAATCAACGGTTTGAGGGTAGGCAGTTTGGCTGAAAGAGTCCTGGTGTTTTTGTTGATGAGATATGTTTGCAGAGCAGTAGTAGTCAGATATGTCTGACTGGGCACTCAATTTATGGAAACATTTTTCAGTGAAATCTGCTTGCAGTCCAATATCCACAAAGTTGGATGGTTCATTCTGGTAGTTGGCATTCTCAATGTAATGGGGTGGCAATAACCACTTTTCTGTACTTTCTATGGTCTCTACTTGGGTAGAGGTCGTGCAAGTTGGCAGTGGTCTAAACAGAAGGCTGAATGTTTATTTAGAAGCTTTCAAAAAGTTTGTGAAAAGGAAAGGTGAAAACATATTTTAATAAAAATTAACAAAGATTCCCAAGAAACTTGCCAAAGTCTGATCTTTGTCTAAAATATAACATGACTAAAACATGCTTACTTTGGCAATATTCTCCTGTATTTTGTGATCGGTATCAGCAAAAACTGCTTCATCGCATTTGAAACTTCATCTGTCTGTGTCTCCACAGAATTTTTAAAATTTTTAATGCAACCTGTTGCTGCAGTGCGAACTGTTGAAGAAGAAGCAATTTGATGCGTCTTAAGTACAGAGCATTTCTTTTTTGCGTGGTAATTCAGGTCTCGCATCAAGCTAAACTTGGACTGGCAATCAGGACAACACAACCGCTTCTCTAAATGGCTCTTTTGGAAGTGTTGAAGCAGTAATTTGGATGAAGAAAAGCTTTTCTTCACGCACGTTTCTTTGGGACATAAAAACTTAAGCAATAGAGATTTGTGTTCTGCGCTCACACCAAGCTGTTGGTCCAGACCTATCCAGTTGTTGGCACTAGTTGCATGACTCTTTGACATGTGCAACCGTTTAGCACTTCTGTTTTGAAAGGTCTTACTGCACACATCACAGCTCAATGAGTTATTGGTGGTGGATGTGGAAGGTAGGATGTTGAAAATTTGCTGTTCTGTTGGCCGAATCTCTTTAATGGCTGTCATAGCACAATGACTTAATTATGATTTATTTTTCTATTAATAAAAAATTGTTTTAGGTGCTTGATATAAAGTGCAGGTAACCAACTGTAAGATTGCAACTTAAATTAAATCATTTTATTGGAAAAGTACACGGCCTTAGGTTTTATGCATTTTAAAGAAGCAGCTAGAGATACAACATATTTGCAGCTGGTGTTGTTTTGGATGTAAGACGTTAAGTGTATTTTATTTTTGTGAGATTTACACACTAAAATATTTCAAAAAGCTTTTGTGGAACTTTGGAAGCTTTTTGGAATCAAAAAATTGGTACTACTGTATTATATCCTCCTCCCAATCAGTTACCCGCGCCCAAAAAAAATTAAGGTTTTCTAGGTACCTTGACCATATAACAAGCATTTTTTCACCTTTTTTAAGGAATAAAAGGCTGTATGGGGAGGGGAAGGGACAAGTAAGGGACCATTTTTTAAGGAGGGCTTACTCAGGCAAAGAGAAGAGCTTGAACATAGCTTTGTCAACTGGGCTCTACCACATAAATAACTCTGGCATGTATGCTATTTTCATGCATCCAGAGCTTGTTCTCAAATAATTCATGTCTCAGGTGTGGGTGTTTGCAAATCTTAACTCCAATCTCCCGTAAAGGGGAGAAGGGGCTTGAGAGTTAGAGATGCGCGCACAGCCTTACCTGCGAGATTTTTTATTTGCACATTAGCACTCAAAAAGGTAACTGAGACTTTAAGCTACATTTTAAGTATTTGATTTCAAATCAAATCAAATCAAATAAGAATAATACACATATAAATTTAATCCCACTTATGTAGGAGAAATAAATCTTTTAGATGAGCCTCTTTTTTGGCGCTATGTAAATGCCTAAAATATGTTGAACCTCGGAAACCTTTTTTGAAGATAGAATTGATTAATCATAAATACCTATGTCCTTTCGTGACTCAAAATGCAATTTAAGGAGGGAAGCAGATTAAAATATTGTATACAATATTGCATACAAAAAGTATACAATAATACAGTCGGGTCTTGAATTAGCGGACCTGCTGATGACCGACCTCAGGGGTGCTTTAATTCAAAGGGTGCGCTATTCCAAGGGTGCACTAATTCGACTCTCAACTGTGTTAAAATAACAATAAAATTTGCAAAGAAAGGTGGCTAGAACAAGCATTTGGTGTATATGTAGCCACTCCAATTATGCCTAGAAATAATAAGGCACTTGAATATATTTGTAGAAAACAGTAAAAGCGTTGGAGACCCGACGGAAAACACTGGTAATAAAAAACAAAAAAGAGACATTGTTGACTTAAAGGCTTAAATTTGTATAAAGGCACTAGCACAAGTAATTCTACAATACATGAATTTTCTAAGAGAAAATGCTCAGGTCTCACAATATGATATGACTGTAAGACTCTTAACAACATTACTTTTTGTTCATACTCTATCATAGCACACACAGTAAGTAGCTAAGAAAAAGTTTTTGTCCACAATGCAGTGAGGAGAGGTGCCATAAGCATTGATATGACTGATGGCGGCTAGATCCACGGTGACCGTCTGGCTGGATGGGTTGCTGTCGTCATACAGCACTGTAACCTGAAAATAAATTGGCATGAACTAGAAAATAGTTTATTTTAGTTTCAAAATTTAGTGCAATACTAGTAACAACCCCCAATATTCATTCTATTTAGGCTTAAAATACGTTGTTTAAAGGGGGGTTTACCAGGAAGTAACCCAAAAGTTTGTCACATAAGCAGCGTCTTCAAACCCCCCAACCCTCCCGATTGGATATGCCTCAGTTGAGCCCCACTCTAAGATCTAACCTCATATTTAGCTCCTCCAGGCTTAGTAGTGAAGACCAACTGAAACGTGGCTTGCGTGGCTTGCACATGGCCACCCAATTTGGGGGCAAATCCATCAGGGTCAAGTACTCCACTGTACTTCAACAGCTTGTCATTGGGTATTAATTTCTTGGCATCCATTAATTGGTTCAGTACTAATCTAGCACACAGCTTTCTCTCTGGTTCTGTCTGTTCATTGATCACTTGCACAACTGCTCTGGCTAGTCTATTGGAAGTGTAAAAGTCTCCTTTTCCACTACTGTTTCCTTGAGTCATGGCAGATTGCCAGCTCAAACAAGTGCACCTACAATTTCCCAGCTTAATTAAACATGAAAAAATTAACCTAAAATTGTAAACACACCAATGTGCTTCTATGCCTGCATCATTACAAGTCCTGCTCAACGGAATAGGTCGGAATATGGACAGTGATCTGCTCTTGGTGGATTCATGAGGAGTAGCCAGCAGCTCGGGAGTGGGCCAATTTAGCAGGTTCATCAGAGTAGAGTGCATGTCAAAATGGGTGACCAACCTGTCCATAGCGTTTTGTTTCAAGTTTTCATAAGCTAGTTTGAAACGAAAATTTGAGGCAAGCTTGGGCGGTAGGAAGGCGGAAAAGAAGGGCAGTCGTTCTTCTAGTTGACCTGGAAGGCAAAGATGATGTTGAAAGGAATTGTTAATCTCTCCCACCTTGATGTGTTTCCCTGAGCTCTGCAAACCTGTGACCATGGTCGGCCATGACTATCACCAGTGTATTTTCAAATGCTCCACCCTCAAATTGTCTTTTCAAGTGGTCTCTCAAGTCAGTGTCTGCTACTTGCACCTTGTTGATATTGTCATGAGAAAGTGAAGAGTGGTGGAGCAACAGAAATCGGGGCACTTCTGCATACTCTTTCCAAAACCTCTCTGCATATCTAAACCAGACTAGGTGTTGGGGGATGCTACCCACACAAGGACACTCCCAAGAGCCACAAGTCTTCTCGAAGTGCTGGAAGAAAGGAGGTGTGAAGTGGTCGGTTGGCTGCTTTCGAAAGCCTTTCAAGCGATAGGTAAATGTTCCTGGAGTGAGAAAGGGTCATTTTGAGTATAGGTTATGGCTAAAACTAACCGACTGCATGACTGTCCTCTCCATAGAGTGTGGCATAGCCAGCTTTGGAGAAGTTTTTCCATGCAAATGGATAGACATCATCCACAAAATGGGCTTCAGGAAACCTTTTTCTAGTCAACGGCAATTCCTCTTCTGTTTGTCCAGTTAGAAAAGGGATAAAGGCTTGAGGAGTGCCATCTCCCACTATGTTGTAGCCTTTAAGTCCAACTTTCAAATGTGAAAAAAGTAATTGGACAAGAAAGTACCATTGAAAACCACAGATTTCATGACTTTCTCCAAGTACTCA
>BBSZ01006143.1:0-23551 GCA_000981365.1 Subanguina moxae | reverse complement strand
CTAAGAGATCCTGCCTTCTTCGACCCCATTTTCTTTTTATCCTGTGATCCAACCACTTCAATTCTATCTGAAAGCACAAAAGTTTGTCGAAAGAACACATAAATGTATTAAAAATTTTAGCTATCAAGAGCCTAAACCTATAAAAAGTTCAAAAAATAGTTAATTCGAAGAACAATACTTATTACACAAATTGCTTAAGAAACTCAATTTTACCAATATCACAGTTTACCAAAAGAATTCTTACCAAGACAACCATTTACCAAAAGAATTCTTACCAAGACAACCATTTACCAAAAAAATTCTTACCAAAAGTACCTTTACGAAAAGAATTTCTTACCAAAAAGATTTCTTACCAAAAGTACCACTTACCAAAAACACATTTACCAATGATGCTACACCCTTTTCAATAATCAGAAGAAGAATGAAAGGCAGAATGAAAATTTGAAATTTTCAAAAGCAGAATTTGTTTTTGACTCTCATTCTGCATTTGAATGCTACTTTCTGATGTCAGATATTTGATATTTCTTTGCCTTTCATTCTGCTTCTGATTATTGGAAACACTGGAGTACAGCCTGGCAGAGGAGATGTGCAAAAAAGCCGATAGCTCGATGAAGTAAATTGAAGTATATCCATCTGACTTCACAAATTCTAGCCAATTCGAGAAAAACCAGTAGCACTTTTAACAGTAGCACTTCTAATCAAAAAGCATTGGGATGAGCATAGACAAGTAATTTAAATGAATTAGGCATAATTAACCTTTGCCATAAGTGGGCAAACCGAAGATAAGTTTCGAAGAGTTCAAACCCTTGTCGAGCCAATGTCTGGTGGAGTAGTCCTGAATTGGTTGACCTGTTTTCACATTGGTTTGTCAATTAGAACATACGGAATTCATGCGTCCCAACACCGATAATTCATAGGTCTCAGCTCTAAGGGGAGCATTCAAGCCAGTGAATGGCCTCCATTTATCGTAGCTGTGGAAGTCGTAGTTCATGACTTGCACATAGTCTGCATACCTGAATGGAAATGATGGTTAAAAATAGCTGATCTCGCAACCATTTTACATTCAACCATGTTTACGTAGTCAACTATTTAATTGATAAGACCTATGAGACTTTTCTCCTTCTTTACGACATCAATGGTTCGCATACGAAAGGGGTAAGTGGAAAATGTCGGTTTTTTCGTGTCTTTCTTCTCTTTGGTTGACAAAGGGATTTTATTTTATAAATGACATTTTATGGGCATCGAGAAAGTTTGAAAAAAAGGCAGTTAAAAAAGGCAGTCAAAAAGGCAAAAAAAGGCAAAAAAGGAGTTATTCCTGCCGCTCGATCAGTCGACTTGGTAATTTGAAGCAATCAAGCGATTATCATTGATTAAATTTTTTAAAGATCCGCAAGAGACAGCGAAGATGTACAATGGATTGCTGCAGAATTCTTTTCGCAACTGGCAAATAGATCCTGAGCAGCATTTGAATCGTCCACCCATCGACGGCTTGGCCAACCTGTGTGCAACTGCCCATTGGGGATGAAGAAGGAGCTTTGCAAGCATATTCTCATGATAATGTGCGCAATTGGGAAGTTAGCGAATCCGCCAGATGCGAAGAAGAGCCCATTAGAAAGGAAACGAAAACATGGACGTCCAAGATTGGCAGCAAACGCTCTTTCAATGTTTTGATTTGTCAAAAAATTATTGTTCGCCAGTTTCTATTGTTGTTTTAGAAGGGAATTTTTTCGCGTTAATAAAATATGATGAAGACAGATGTGCCAAACAGAACGTAAAAAGTTTTCTATTGATATGAGCACATTCTATGGTAAACTTCAGTAATTCCGCAAAAAGTAAAAAAATCTGCTTATTTTTCGCTTTTCGCAGATTTTTTATTGTCTATATTTTTGACTTACACAATTTACCATACCAATCAGACCTAAAAATAAACGTAAATGCAAGCAGAAGGTGGTAAAATTGAATTAGACACAGGAAGTAAGGAAGTAAATTAGACACGAGAAAAAGTATTGCCAGCTAGACAAATTTTTTTATTAAAATTTATTTATTATTTATGTCGCGCGACAAAATCTTTTATTTCTAGCTGTTTGTCGTGCGACGAATTCCTTTTCAAAAGGAATTTGTGGCACAACATTTTCCTCTATTTTATATCTGCTAAATTTTTTGTTGCTATTTTTGCTTCTTTCTTTGCTTTTCTATTTTGCTTCTTTTTAGCTATGTTATGTGTTTAAAAAATTGCCACCTTCTTTACACTGGTATAGGGTCGCACTGGCCCTCAAAAAGTATGCACCCCGAAATTGATGAAATAGAGTAAAATGAGGAAAGGGAATCCACCGAGGAACAATTGTAGCTCTTACAATTGATTTGTCGATTTCATTCGGCGTTAAAAATATTTTTGGTAGTTGAATTAATTCTAACAGTTGTGTTTATTTGAAACTAGCTTTTGCAAAATTATGTGTTCGTAGTCAAGCTGACCTGTTGACAGCAGCCACATCATATCCCACATCAACAATGTTATAGGGTGCAGCCACAGTCACAAACAACAAATACTCCTTATTTTGTGACGAATGCAGTTTTTCATGACATTTCTGTAAGTAATTGTTTGACTATGAAAACTTGAAACCAATCTACCATGTTTGCTGTACAGTTGACTCTCGGTTATCCGTCACCCCAAAAAAGTTGAACCTACCTTTGGGTCTAGCCATTTTTACCTCAGCTTTTTCCAATTTTGATATTGGTGTCTCCAAGGCAAAAAATTATAAGGATTCTGAATTTGCCAGTAATTTTTCAAAAGGCCTGCATTATTGCCGTCAATAAAGCCAAGGCTCGATAAGCTGTCACCTTTTTTTAAATGAGTGTCGTTAAAGCGAGTTTTACGGCAATAATTCTGGTCTTTTGAAAAACGACTGGCAAATTAAAAATCCTTACGATTTTTTGCCTTAGAGACATCTAATATCGAAATTGGTAAAAGATGTCAAAAATTGAGGTAAAAAAATGGTCGGACCCAGCTGTGGATTGAACTTTTTGGGGTGATCGTTATAGAGAGGTCGGGCTGTATTTGCATCCCACTCTCTGATTATAGCTCATCCTCGGGGTAGGGAAGTTGAAAAATTATTACCCGAGGGCTTTAAATACCATACCTGCAATAGAGTTGCAAATCCATGAAAGTCAGATGGTTTAGCATTCTGACTCCAAACAGGAAACTCCCAGTCGTAGTCGAAGCCATCCAGGTTGTTGGTCTCTAGATAGAACAGCACTTTGGCGAGCATTCGGTCCATTAAAGTGTTATTGAGAACCTGAAAATCGTAGGTAATTGTGTCACTTTGTGCAGTTGCCTACTGCACCCTATTCTTTTGTTATCCAATGACTTTCTTAAATTTTTTAGAGACTGATTTTTTATCAATTTAAAGGTGATTTAAAAAAGGAATATGACGGAACGCCTGTGCAAGATGCTTTTTTAAAACTCAAACCTGCTCCATTGCAAAAATGACTAAAGTTTTAGCACTTTTTCAGTGCTTTTGCACAATTTTAAAACCAACCGACCACTTACCAGTTTACTCATCAATTCATTTTGTGGCCTTAAAATTGAATAACTACTATTTTAGTAGATCTGATCAGTTGGAGGATATTACGTAAGCGTGATTACAACCCTGAGCTTCTCATTGACTTCTTTCAATTTTGTAAATTGTTGAATAAAATTGTTAGGCGGAAACTGTATCTCAGCTGAACATGACAATATTTTGTGAAAAATGGATAAATGAAAAGTGCGTTAGTAAAACCAACCATTCGAATCCAGAAAACAAGAGCCAATAATCAATAAATGAGTGCACAAGAAGGGATCAATGGCATTGAGTGGAGGATTGGGCTCCAAGTTATCTGTTCTAAACACATATGTCTGAGCAACATTTATAACAATGTTCAAGGACTATTGCCGTCTCTGACAGTGGTAGTTTCGCGAATTTGATTGCGTGCAGGACACCTCTTTTGGTCTATCCCAGGTTTTTCATATTTTTTTTTTGCAAAATAACAGTATGGTCTACAAAATAAGACATCTTCTCGAAAAAAATAAGATTTCTCAGAGAAAAATAAGATTTTTCAGAGAAAAATAAGAGTGTTTAAGAATTTCTAGATAGCGACCAAAATGAATAAAAACTCTGTTGTTTAATCGCTACATAATTTACCTGAAAAAAGGCTTAATAAACCATTTCAAAATAAACCATTCCATCCAAAAACCGACTTTATATGACTAGATAGTGGAAAACTGTTCTTTTATCGTTTTTAGCGTCTTAGAAATGCTTAGGAGGGGCTAAAATTAGGGTCCAAGACAAATAATGAAGCGGATTCGACAATAAGGCTAAATTGCATTAATTAAAGACGTAGAGCTTTCTTGAGAAAATCGTGATGTGATTTTTTTTATTGCTATGGAAAACAACAACTATCTCATTGACACAAACAATTTCATGATTTTAGAATAATTGTGTATACTTACTTTGTGTAGCAAGTCAACAGCTTTTCTGTCGCACAATGAGCTATCAATTTAGCCAAAATAAAAAGGTTTGCTAATAGTTTCATGAGTTTGTAGTTTTTTTGTTGTTGTTGTAGTTCTTGCCAATAACAACAACAATTTAACAAAACTTCGAAAGTTTTAATTGTAGCCGATTTAAATTGTTTAAATAATAGTATTTTTGAGGAATGATTCACTATTCTTCCGCCAAATGCGTGGCTTAATTATTTTACCAAATCAATCAATATTAGCAGTTAGAACTGTCTTGTCTGCTTCCTTGTCAATTCCTCTCACATATAATTCAAAACTTAAATTTTCCGTATTTTCAGCAGCTTCGGGGAAGTCAAGCTAAACTCCTTCCCAAAACTATGGACGTCCCCCTTTTTTTTGGAGTTTTGAAAGATAATATAAACAAGCTTTGCGGTTATTGATTTCAAATAGTTATAGTACCCCAAAATAAACATACTTAATTCATGTAAACAGAGATTTTTAACAGTTTTTAGAAAAGCCGATCAATTTTTCGACTTCTTTTTCGACATATTTTATTCCAAAAATTTTAATTGTTTGTTCCAAATTTTTTTTTTGCCATCATGTTGGAAAGAATTGTCTAATAGCGGGGTTTCGTCATAAACTTCATCCGTGCCAAAACACAATCCAAGACATAATACACGACAATTAATAAATTAAATAATCTGTTCACCAACTGAAGCAAGTGAGTATCCACTTGGTATGATTCTCAGCTTTAGGCTCTGAAACCACTGTTCATGTAGTGATGACAGTATTCTGAAGAAGGTTTGACGTGGGTAGAATGATGTTTTGTATACTGTTTAGTTTCTGTAATTTCGCTCAAACAACAGCACTACGTTTATATATTTTTTAATATACAGTCAAACCTCGATATAACGAACCCCCGATATAATGTAACCCTCGATATAACGAATATTTTGGCTGGTCCTCAGGGGTTCGTTATATCGAGGTTTGAATGTACTCTAATCAGTACAGAAAAATGAAAAAGGAAACTAAAAAATACACCAAGCGAATGTCTTGGTTTAGCTAATTCATTGCTGGTATTGGTGTGAGATACCACGCGAAAACTCCGTGCCCTTTTCCACTTCTGTCAATTCCAGCGTGTAGCCCGTGCCCAAGTGTGTAGGCAAACTGCTGTTAGATTTTGCTATGCGGCCATAAAACACCGAGATATGGTCCCCTAAAGTTTCCTAAAAAGACCACTCTCCGGCTATATAGTGGAATTAATCTTCTTTCTTAAGAGGTATCTGTGGTGTAGTGGTGGCACCATTTTCTTGCTGCGTCGAGGAGATCAATCCACTATATAACCTGATAGTATTATCTTTTTTAGTATACAGTATTATCTCTTTTTAGAAAACTTCACGGACCATATCTCGGTGTTTTATGGCCGCATAGCAAAATATAACAGCAGTTTGCTTACACACTTGGGCACAGACTACACGCTAAAATTGACAGAAGTGAAAAAGGGCACCAAGGTTTCACGTGGTTTCCTTATAAGTAGACATTCATTCGAATATAACATTTCAGCACCTCCCAACGTGTGCTATTCTGATATTTAATACACCCAGGAACACCTCACAGTGTGTGGTATGCCGGTATTTGGTACCCCCAATGAACACTGTATAGAATTCATCTCCAGTAGTGTTGTGCAAATTACAATGTATTTTACTTAGTATAAAGCAAAAAGTGCGAAACGCCCATACGCCGAAAATACGATTTTGATAAAAAGATTGAAATTTATGTTGCCTCCATTTAACATTGCTGACTCTTTTCAAATCTTAAGGTTTGACGTAACTGCTCTGTCAACCTCAACAATAAATTTTAATTCTGACACATAGTGATACGAACAAACAATATAATTTCAAAGAAGAGTTCCCCGTTTCTGTTTCTTCGGAACCGGCACATCTTCGCTGCTTTCCTTTATAAGCCTGTTTTTAATCATGCCCTTTCGCTGCATCTGCTGCTCTACTATCTTCGCATTTACTGTATAACTGAAAAATTTAAGTGGAAGTTTTGCTAGCCGTCGCCGCACATTACCTTTCGTTTGCTTCTCGCGCTTCCAACTCATCTTCGTCTTCTTCCACTGTCGAAATGGTCACTGAGCCCACCTTTCCTAAAAAGTTGGAAATGAAAATTATGACGGAGTATGTGCTCGAAGCGAAAAAGAAACTTGCCTTGATTTTTGACCAGTTTTGTCATGACAACCTAAAATCCAGCCAATTGAATAGACTTCTCCTGCGTAAAATATAGGGTTGGCAAATAGTGCCGACTTCTAACATTTTTAATTCTTTTTCTATAGTAATCTGAACTTTTTCTGTGACGTGACAATTGTTTAAATTCGATTACATGCGCTACTCTGTGCTAGAAAAGTTGCGGTACAAATTTGAATGACTCATATCTTTTTGGGTCATTGCGTTTAAAGCTTTGCTCTTAAAATAATGGAAGGAAATTCCTCAGAAAATGATGCAAAAAGCTATTGACCAGTTTCCAGTTAGACTCCGTGAATATATTGAGGCCAATGGTAGCTATTTTGAGTGAATATTTTAGCTATTTTGCGTGAATAAGTAAAAGTTATATACGAAATGAAAGCAGGGAGGACAGAATTGAAAACAAAATCAATCACTGCAGTTTTTCCTTTCATAATAAAAAAGATATGAGTTATTCAAATTTGTACCGCAACTTTTCTAACACAGGGTACATAGCCATGGGTCAAGCGTTTAATTGAGTAAAGAAAAAACTGAATTTTGTTAATTAGTTTCAAGTAGTCATCGGGAAAACTATTCGACACTAGTGTCATGCGTATGTGACAACTGTACACTATAATTTACATGAAAATTTGTTACGAGGTAAATTTGTTACGCGGTCACTTTGTTACACCACAAAAATTTACATGTACTCATTTCATTTACAGTACTCATTTTTGAAAGTATTTTTTTATTCTGAGGCACCTTTATAGGCAAAAAGACCTCAGGAATCCAAATCCGAAAACAAAATTTAGGCTTGGATACTGAGATAGAATTAAAACTAGGAGAAAAAAGGATAATAACTAAGTTCGCGGATGGCTATAATCCTATCTCAGCAAGCAAGCTTCCTCCTGAAACTCTGTTTTCAGGTTTAAATTCCTGAGGTCTCTTTGCCTACTGAGGAGCCTCAGAAGAAAAAATCCTTTCAAAAAATGAGACTGTAAATGAGTATATGTAAATTTTTGTGGCGTAACAAAGTGATTGCTTGACAAATGTTCCTCTCAACAAATTGCCGCTTAAATTATGGTGTACAGCCGTACATGACACTAGCTCAACTATTGGGAGAATTATAGGGAGCTAGACAAATTCCTTTTCAAAAGAAATTTGTGGCACGAAATTTTCCTTTATTTTACATCTGCTAAATTTTTTGTTACTATTTTTTATTTTGTTTCTTATTAGCTATTTTATTTAATTTAAAAATTGCCACCTTCATCACTCTGGTCAAGGGCTGCATTGGCTCTCAAAAAGCTTGCAACCCGAAATTGATGAAATAGAGGGAAGTGAGGAAAGGGAATCCACCGAGGAACAATTGTAGCTCTTACAATCAATCTTTCGATTTGTTCGGCATTAAAAAATATTTTTGGTGGTTAAATTAATCCTAATAATTTCGTTCATTTGTCTACTCAGTTAGAAATCACGTCAGAAAAGTGATACTGGTCAACTTATAAAATACTGCCTTTATAAAGGGTTTTATGCCAGAATATTAGTCTTCTGCTAGACTTTTTTCATTCCAGTCAGAAAAAGGTGATAAAAGCGTAATTAATACCTCCTGACCCAAAAGAACTACCAATGAGAAAAAAATAACAGAGAATATCGTTCTACAAATTTTAAAATAAATGAATTTGTCTGGCTCCCCAATTACGACAATAGCGCCAACTATTCGACATCAAAAGTAAACTAAAAAACACTTGATTACCTTCTTGAAAGTTTCTTCCTCATTCTTTCCAGAGTTCCCACCCAGTTCTTTCGAAGACAGCAACGCGTTTGCAAATACGAATGTGACGGACAGATTGAAGGGATGCTGATAAAAGATGGGCACTGCACACTTCTTGCAATTTTTCCTGTATTGCTGCTCAAGTCCTTCCTTTCTACGACTGAAAACAATCATAACAATGTCAAAAATATGTAACACAGTTTGGTTGGTACATGTAGACAGTGTTGCCGTTTTCCATGAAAATCTTTGCCACAATCGCTTTCGGGTCAATAACCTAAATTACACCTTCCCATTGCATTTACTAATTTTAAGCACAACTTTTCACCCTAGCTCCATCACGCTTCCTTAGAGGCATCCTGATCAAAGGTGTATCACTGATCAAAGACATTTGACCACAATGACAATAGTAAGTGTAGAGCTAAATTTGTGATTAAGAAAAATAATGTTTTGAAAAGCGTGATTCCCAAAACAAATATACCGGCTTTACGAAAACTTCTTCCCGATCCTGCTCATCAATTATTTTACCCTCTCCTTGCAGACGGTCGTCATCAACATGCTGCAATGAATTTCGTTTAGGTTTATAGGATAATTAAATACACTGTGAGACCCACTTCTATACCTAAGGCGTCTTCATTGCAAACTGCTGCCATTTCAAATAAAGTAGTGCTAAAAAATCGCTAGGTTTAGCTATGGTTTTACAGCCGCGTTCGTCATTAATTAGCAGTGGATATTCAAAATAATGATAGAATGTAGCAAACCGAAGCGTAACCCAAAGCAATTTGAGAGATTATTAGTGAAATGGAATATGATAAGACTTTTTCGTCTTTCTTTGGTGCATAATGGCGAAAATGCCATTTTTTCTTGATTTAAAAGTAGTTCAATCCACAGCTGGGTCCGGCCATTTTTTTTCCTCAATTTTTACATATTTTTCCAATTTTTATATTAAATGTCTCTAAGGCAAAAAATCGTAATGCTTCTGAATTTTCCATTCATTATTATACAACTCAACAATTTTGCCTTTGAAAAGTCCAACTCTCGATTTAATTGCCCCTTCTTAAAAAAATGGAGGCGTTAAATCGAGAGTTGGATTTTTCAAAGGTGAAGTTGTTGAGTTGTGTAAAAATGACTGGTATATTCAGAATCCTTGTGATTTTTTGCCTTAAAGACATTTAATATCGAAATTGGCAAAAGATGTCGGAAATTTGAGGTAAAAAAATGGTCGGATCCAGCTGTGAATCGAACTTTTTGGGGTGATCGTTATAGAGAAGTTGGGCTGTATATATGATGCCTATATGAGTCATAAAAACAGCTATGAAAAAGGCAATTTAAAAAATGTCCGATAATTATTAGTCAATCTAATATTACAATAGACCCGTCATCTAATGCTTTATATTGGTACATTTTCAGAGGTGTTAGCGTTAATTTGAGATGAATATCAACAAGTTTAAAAAACAAAAACTACTTTTAGAGCTAAATCAACATTTCGCCAACAACAAGAGAAAGGATTTGGGCATGCATAAAGAAAATTATGGATTTCGTCACAAGTTGGGGCGTTTTGAGCCGAGGAAGAAGATGGCTTGATTGGCTAACGAATTTGTCTGTCTGAGTTCATCTGAAAGCGAAGGTTTCCTTTGTTTTGCGATTTCGCAAGGTTGACTGTGTGATCCAAATTTTGGCTTTGGTCCTAAATCAAATTCGAGAGCCCAAATGACGAAATAGACCAATAAATCAGTCGATTGAGAAATGCAATTATGACCACTGAGGCAACAAGCAGACTGAAGAGAACAAATTTTTATTTTAAGCAAAAAAAAAAAGAAAATTCTTTACAACAACAACAACGCAGAACTAATGACCCCCATCCTCGGTGAAATTCCTGTCAACTTCGACTTTTTGGTTAACATTGCTGTATGATAGATCACAAACTGCAGAACTTTCCTTTTTGAGATCAACAATTATAATGGTCATATTATCGCAGCCTGTTCCGTCACCACTTGTGTCAGGAGCACAGCAGTGATCACATATCTAAACAATAGCCACTTGAAATTTTAAAGGTTTTTCAATCTATTTACCTGGGCACCGATTTCTTTCAAAGACATCGAACCAAGTCTTTTGCTGACGAAATCGACCTTGAAATCATGTATTAGATAAAATAGGACAAAAGAAATCCATATGCGATCTATGCATTACCACTTCCTGCGAAGAGAGAGAATTCCTGCAAACAACTTTGTCCTCAACTAATTGCAGAAATGAAAAGATTGTTTTATACCAAATTCCATCGCATGCAACAATTAACAGCGTATCTTTTTCTGAGATATTCGACTCCACAACGTCTGGAACTGACGAGATCATTTGACTCGAAAACGGAACTTCTGAATTTTGCTTATAGTAATGGTCGCCAAGGGCTCTTGAGAGATTCAGACCTCAAAATAGTTGAATGATATTTACATACATAGTTCAAAAATTGAAAATCAACCGCCATTGACTCTGCCATCCTCGCTTACAATCCCCCCAGCCTTTTCAATTCTGGCTTTTTCAATTGCGTCTTCTAAATATCAGGTAATAGAGACATTAGACAGGCGCAAACAGCACTCAAAAAATTACCTGGCTTATGATCGACTGAAAGATCCAACGCTTTGCCTTCTCGACACAAAACTGCACGACTGTCTCCAACATTGGCCACGACCACCTTTTCCTAAAATTTTGTCTAGTAAGATTGGAAAAGTTTGGTCAGATTAACTCTGAATAGCAAAGCAACACACGCTGTTGCACCAGAATCGAACCCTAAATAAAAGAGCATTGCTACCGGAAACTGAGTAAATGTACAATATTAACCCGGTTTGTTTTCAGCTGCATCATTAACATCGATGCTATCAGTCTCGTCATCCTCGCTTTCACTCTCGTCAACCACTTCGCCCTCTTCGCCATCGCCACTAGCCTCATAATCTTCATCGTCATCTTCCTCATCTGTATTAGAATCAGGCTCTTCAACATTCGTTTTATTGTCCAAATCAGAGCTCTTAGAAGCGGGTATTTTTACAGAAGTGCTAAAATAACTGTTTAATAAGCGTAGAAGACCACAAGGTCCCTGATAGCAAAAAGTTTAATCAATGTGACACAGATAAATTTGGCGTTTTTGTCATTCTAAAAACAACAAGTGAAGCCCATGCCACAAAATTATTTACGGTTTTCCTTATCGAAGCAACCAAATCATAACTGTGAATGTAGTTGCCATAAGAAACCGGCAATTGAAGAGTAAGACGACAGTTGACCATAATTTTCAAAATATATTTTTCCTATTTGAAATTGTATTACAAGAAACCTTAGCAAATTTAGGTTTTTATTCAGGCACCAACCAAATCTAGAGAATGAGTACTTGGTGTGGAACTTTTTCATGCTTTCAAACTTCGAAATCTCTTTTCCTCGGCTAATTAAAGTATCGAGAAAAGGTTTGACAGAAATGAATCGCAGTTGTATAGGTTTTTTTTTCGGTGTTCGCAATTTCGCACAACAGACCCTTCGACGTTTACAAATCTTCTTTAAAATAGTTGAAAGAGACAGAAAACACATAAAAACAAGAAAATTCCATCATCCAGCTTTACACCAGCTAAACCAAGTAGACGTCCGCTCTAAACTATTGTACTCAGAACTTTACTTAGTGTCTTTGATCGCGAAGCATCCAAATAAGTTCTAAAATTATGTTACTAAAAGTATCTGAGTACCCCACACGAATAAAAAGCATGCTACCCAAACTAAGTGAATGACCATTTGGTAGATGTAGAACTGTAGCTGACCTAATTTTTTAAAGCACCATTTTAAGATTATTTTTCTCTTTCTAACACTAATTCAACTATTTTAAATTTAAATAAAATCAGTAAATACCGAATGGTATCTTGAACTAAATTACAAAAACCAAAAAACTAGCAGATAAAAAAGCAATTCACCACCGTCAAACCTCTATAATTCACCAATTAGTACAGGAAATGCGGTTATATAGCCTAAAAGTAAAAAAAAATCATAACAAGCCAGCATTTACCTGGTTTGGCTGGTATCTGAATAAACACCTAAACTTATGAAGGTTCATTGCAAAACAAACTCAGTCGGTGAAAAATTAGAAAACTATGGCCAACTTTCCTACGTCCAGATCGAACATAACACGCACTAACATGAAAATTCTACCTTGAAGTAACAGTCTCCTCGCACGTAGCCGGATCTTTCTCCTCTCCATTGCTGTAATTGGACAATTATGAGATCAGACTGACCGAGAAATACTTGCTACCCACATTTTGATGCTAGCAGAAGAATTGGCATTTTCCAATTCGGCGGTATGAGAAGAGGTAGCTTCGCTGAAAATTAACTATTAAAAAAAGATAACAAAAAGGGTAGACATAGAGGTAAAACAGGAGAAAGGTATTCCTTAAAACTTACCCATTAGCAACAGCATCATTGCTAGAGACATCACTCAAAGATCCATTTACTTTCATCGCACTTGTTTCACAACCTGAAGGAGCGGAACCAGAATCAGCAGTCGCGCTCCCACCTTCGCCCACTTCTTCGGCTAAAAAATATATCAGCACAAATTTCCCAAATACTTTATAAATTACCATCAAGCACAGCATTGTCACGGTGGATCCGGCGGCGTTTGATTAATAGAGACGAGGGTTCACCCAAAGCACGCTTCTCACTTTTAGACTAAAAATATAGTCGTGTTATGATAAGAGGAATCAAGCAAAACACACCTCTTCCATAAATACAATCTTGGGTTCTCCGCCCATTTGACTTCTAATCTTGGCATACTGCATAATAATGGACTCAATACTAACGCTGGCCTCCTTTGACAAAGCCTAAAATTTGAACTCACGGTTTGAAAAAAGACTTTTAATATTGCAATTTTTGAGACAGTTGATTCTATGAAGAGTGAATATTACCAAATCCCTTGGGAAATTTACCATAGCCTATAAAACAGAGGCTTTTTCCTGAATAAAAGATGCACCACCTACTTCCTCAAACAATTGCTCTCGTTCTTCATCCTCGTCAAGCCCATGGGCGCGCGAAGCGGTCCCCTCAGAATCCTTGATTGTGTTCATAATTTGAATAACTTCCTAAAAGGAATTATTAGAATAGAAGGGCGCAGCTGATAGTGTACATCATCCTTCAGAGTAACATCGAAGTCAATAAAACACTTTTTAAGAGCTTCAACAAGATCACCACTGTTTAACAAACCACTTTTCTTCAGAAACTAAACCAAACTAAAGAGGATGTAATGATAAAGAAAAAAGTGACAAGCAAACCTGAGGAAAATTTTTCGCAATGTAAACGGCAACCTCGGCTCCTGAATTTTTTTTAAAAAGAAACAGACCTTGACCAAAATTTTACAAACCACCATGACCATCATAGACCGCGAACAAGCTACATCCATTTTCAAAGTCGGGAATACAATTGTGAGAATCCTAAAAATTGGAAAGTTATAAATTTAAAGACATATCACATTATAAAATAACCTCCTGATGCGCTCGCCAACCTGAAAAAAAACAAGGGTATCCAATTACATAAGTATTTTTAATAGTTTCTCATACCTTGCATAGAAGTGCTAGCAAATTTAAGCCATTCATTTTCTCCTTCTTCCGCCTCTTTTTCTGTGACTGGTTTGTTTAAATATGCTCCCATTTCGATAACTGCAAAATAAATAGTAAACTGAGAAAATTAGTTCACCAAAAAAACGCGAAAAACTATTTGAAATATGCGGAAATTAACTAGAGGTTTCAAATCTACTGTTGCCAGAAAAATTTCGCGGCAAGAGTTAGACCGCTCAAACAATCTTATTTGCTTTCAACAAATCTATGCCGTGTGAATTTCTCCTTGTCTAATCCACTCGCTGACACACTTTATGATCACTTTTCGGCTAAACGGAGAAAATAAAGAGGCGTTTGGTGTTCACTGTAGGCTCTTTCTCATATGCATAGCTTTTGCAATTGTGTCATAAAATAAATGCCCAGTTTTATCGCTTTTGGAAGAAGATGGAATATAGGTAGGTTTTTAATAGCAGTGATTTTGGTAATTTTGGTATTTCTTGGTAACTTTACTCTTTAGCGTCAGATGATTTCGTTTTTCCTGAACTTACTGAAGCAGTGTGGCGAGTGGGATGGTATTTTTTATTTTCATTATCTCGATTACTGACGGCTTTTCATACTTTCAGGGTAATTGTTGCAGTGATAATTTTTCTTCTACACAGTCCTGCAACATGCTTTTCATGGGAGTGGCTGGGCTATATTGTTGTCATGATTGTTATCAATTTGGTTTCTGCCGCATTTTGTTTGGCAATATCGCTTCTGTCTGCTCGTGGTTCTATTTTAGGTGCTTATTCATACAATTTATAGCAAACTCATATTTTGAAAAGAATACCGAGTAAAATTTTATTCAAATTTCAGAAGTCAGTGCCAGAAAACATGTTTCTACCATTCTATACGTTAGGGTCCCTCTTTTTTTAGCGGAATTTATATGGACGCTGACGTCAACAATTCTAATATTTGGTATGTTTGACGGTACTTACTATCACAACCTTTCAAATTGTCCAAAAAGGTGCATTTTTAACTTTAACATGTGTTTGCATGTTGAAAATTTTAAGAAAACACCCCAAACCATAACATGCCCTCTTCCGTTCTTGACAGTTAGCACCTGATACTTTGGATCATTCCTTTTGCCGCGTGGACTTCTTACATAGTTTTCTTTTTACATACTTTTCTTTGCCCGAACAATGGCATCTTTCACCTCCGGCACTAGTTATTTAAACGACAGCGTAACTAAAAACACTGTATTAACAATCATAAACCATCAGGCTATCCGTTATCATGCAAAGGATCAACAATCAGTCGCCTCTCGATATAACGAACCCCTAAATTCAAAAAAATGTGTTTGTGGCATTGTGTTTTTGGTGTCTTCTGGGCATGTTATATTCCAAAATGTAGCCTAGATTATAAATCAAATTAAAATTCACAACATCAGGTGTTTTCAATGCTGAATTTTGCTTTTCCGTTCACGGAATTCGTCTAGTAGTGATGTTAGAATGGTTGCTGATTGGTGCAGTTGGTTTTGGAATTTTCATTGTCTTCAATCCTCAGGGTGGACATAATGTAGAACAGACTATAATGATTGAGCGCAGGTACTGGCGCAATAAATTCACTTTGGTTGGTTCAAAGTTTGATCTCATATTCATTTTTTGTATTTCTCTTTCTTGCTCAGTGCAAAATTCGACAGGACCAAACCATGCGAGCTGCTTTGGATGAGATTGCAGGTACATTCCATTGGTACTATTGCATTATACACCCCCCCCCCAAAAAAAAATAATATACAAACTCATACAACTTTGGAGGTATAATACAGTAGAATCATACCATTTTTTAATATTTCCCTGAATTAATATTTAGTTCGTTCATTTCCAGCCCTAATGGCCTCTTTCTTCGCCGAAAATGATTTTGTAATGTCTGACATTGTGGCTGGTTTGCTACTCCTCGTCCATTCCCCCCACAAACATCTTTCATCAGAAAATCAAATCACAGATGTCAAGACTCTGAAAGAAATTCCGGACTGGATGAAAATTTCGCCTGATTCCTTGAAAACGACCTCAAGATTTCTGGACTTTGCTGTAGCAATTTATGGCTGGCCGACTTATATGTTGGTTTTTTCACCAAAGCTCGTCCCAATGTAAAATTCATTAAAATAATTTTTCTCAGGCTAAATAATTGTGGTTGCGCTCCCTGGTATAGATTGTGCCGCAAGGTGAAATGCTTCAGGAGGTGTAGGTATGTTTTGTGTCAAATGAATAATTTTTCGTTTAAAAGTGGTGTGAAATTTTTTTCCAGTTCAAGCGAGATCATTGTAATAGAAGACAACTGCTTCTCTTGCCACACTGGTGCTTTTGTTCTGGAATCTTTGTGCGATGAAACAGACCTTTTCTTTGTCTCCTTCCGCAATCGTCTTTTTCAAGTCCCGTTTGTGGTACATTTTGGAAACTAATTGAATGCTTTTCTGCAGACAAATAAATTTTTACCTCTTTTTCAGGCTCTGACAGATCACACAACCAAATCAATTGTAATTGTCATCAGAGGATCTGCTTCGCTACTAGGTTGGTCAACTATGTCTACAATGGCTACTTTTTTCAATAACCTTTTCTAAGTTCTAGATCTTGTCACTGATCTATCCCTTAACGACGATATATTTTCGGTAGATGTGGACAGCGATCCTATTTTAGCTGAAGATCATGAGTTGGATGAAGATGGTGAAGTTAGAGTGCACAGAGGTAGGTGTAATCCTCACAACTCTTACCTTTTCCATTCTCACCATTGTTAACTTTGCGGGGATGTTGCGAGGAGCAAGATACGTGTATGAGATATTGAAGAGCAACAACGTCATTGAAGACATGCTGTTACTAAATCCGACGTACGGCATAGTGGTGTGTGGTCATTCTTTGGGCGCCGGTGTTGCTACTCTACTCACTTTGCTGCTCAAGTTTGTGAATTTTTTTTGACAAAATAGAACGTTTAGAAGTTTAATCGCAAGGGTTTTAGGCAAACCTACACTAACATAAGATGCTACGCCTTTTCACCTCCGGGTATGTTGATTTTTGTCCTTTTTAGCATCTTTGCTAATCTTTTTAGGTTGCGTAATTTCTAAACATGGTATACCCGAAACTGAATCACATGTACTGAGTCTCTTCGTGGGAGATGATTTTATTCCGAGGATTTCCTACCAAGTGATTTTTTGTAAACCACGAATTTTGGTGCGTTTTAATTCACATACAATAGCTTCCAGTCTATACAAGCGCTTAAAGCTGACATTGATCGGGAAATATTCTCTACAAATAAGGCCAAGTATGAGATATTAATCAAAGGATTTTTTAAACTGTTCTTCTCTGCTCCGTGGGAACTCCATCCAGGTGATGATTTAGTTTACTGTGGTTATGTGTAAGAACATGAAATCTGAAAATGTCGGACCAAATGTTGGGTTGATGCATAAATTATGGAAAGTTAAAATGAGCGGTTTTGTTGCCGATAAAAGTTGTCTTTTTGTAACAATGTTTTGTTATTAAATTTCTTTGCCGGTTTTTAATGAAAAATGCGTGTTGAAAATTATATTCACGTACGCCATGTTATGTTATCACTTTAAGAAAGGGCAATGTGTACTACAACGCTTGGTGCGATCTCAACAAGCTTTTTGCAGAGGGCACTGTCACTAATTATTGTGTCAGAAAATGGTTTATCCGCCTTATAGCGGGTGGCACCAGTCTCGAGAATAAGCTAGAAAGAGGTGAGCACTCAGATTTTGGTAATCAAGCTCTCCTTTTATATACTTGTATAATACTGCTTATATCAAAATACTATGGACGGAACGGGAGCCTAACCACTCTGATGCTGGCGAAACAGTTCGAAGTCGACCAATCAACAATTTTTTGACGGTTGAAGAAGCTCGGGAGTGTGTGGAAATTGGCTAGCTGGGTGCCTCATGAGCTCTCCAATATTGCTTGAAAAGAGTGAAAGGGAGACCTTCATGAACAATTTGGTGATAGATGAATGATGACAGATGAATTTTGGATTTGGGAAGAGTCAAGGCCAAGATTGCTCAGTATGGATGGGATCTTATGCCTCATCCCCCTTACTCTCCTGTTGAGGCAGTCATTGACTACCACCTCAACCGGTCCATGAAGAATTGGTAAGTGGGAAAGATCTACGAAGGATTGAATTATGTCATGGATAATGTAAAAGCCTAAATCATGATGAAAAATAAGGACTGAGGCTGATTTCGGGCCAAATGGGAAGAAGTGATTGGAGGGACGGTGACTTTGCTCCTGAATAGTCAATCAAGCAAAAAATATCATGAGTATATGCGTTGATACAAATATATTCAAATCAAGGAAATAAACGTTCCCTAAATATGCATCAACTCAATCATTAATTTTACATGTTATTATCGGTTCCAGGTAGTTAGTTCTCGCGCTAACTGTAGAGATGAGCATTTCAATATTACAATTGATTATACAACTTCAGCATCATCAGAAAATGATGGAACAACTACATCCACCAGGGATTGTCGCCGTTTAATTGAAAATCGCGAAACAGAATTCAATTATGGCGCTGGAGGTGCGAATTTGGAGAATGGACAAAGGAGGAGTGTTTCTACTGAATCAGATCAACAAAGAATACAGGTGTGTCATAGACTATCTTGATATTTAGAGTTCTATTTCTAAAAAGCTCCATCCGCCCGGCCGACTTTTGCGCCTCGCTCTGGTAGAGAATAAAGTTGAGATGAAATGGGTTGACTATCACTTTCTCAAAGAAATACAATTAACGGGTACTATTGTCAGGTAGGCCTTTATAATTCTTGGCAGACAGAGAAGGTGAAATATATATTTTTTCAGCGATCACCTTCCACACAGGTTGTTTTGCCTCTTATTTTTGGTCGATAGTTTTGAAATTTTATAATTTCAGAGTTCGAAAGATTGTTCGTCGTGCCTGTGAGGAGAATCCCACCTGCTAGTCGCACCAAATTACCTTGGGCAAATTACCAAAAATTATTTTTTATTTACAAGGTGGTTTAAGATAGGATCTACTACGTCACTAGTTGGCTTTATCGTTAAGGACCTGTCTACAGAAAATGGGGTTAAAAAAACAATTTGATCAAAATTAGCGAATCCTACCATGTTTTGGTTACTGGAGCTGGGCAAAAAATGTGTGTAGAAATGAAAATGAAAATAGTCACAACTGTAGATAAGAAGTAAATTCAACGAAAGCCACACAATTTTCAAATATTTTTGAAAGTGTGGCTGTGGCGTTTAGCTTTAGTCTTCGGTTGTGCATTGTAGACACCTCTTAAAGCTACAGCTTAACGCCAACATTGTAGACAGGCCTTAATTGGCCATACATCCAAGCTACTGCGACTCTATGATCAGCTCCTTATACTCAAATTATATTTACGTGTCTCTTCAGCAATAATTTAGGCCTAAAAATATCCTTGTCTCTCAATTTAGCATTTACAATATTTTTCTCTATTTACTGTCCTGCGTGCACATGTTGTACATAAAGCTGCGATTTTTTTTCTTTCATCAACTTTTTATGATTCTGTGAATTGCATTTACTGTGTATGACTGTGGAATTGTACTATTGCTTCAACCAAATAAATGTTTTGGCAATAGACTATTATATTGCCTAAAAACTTCAATTAGTTGATGTTGTATTCCTGACCATCTGAATACTTTATTAGAGTGAAGCGGGCACATTCTCCATAATTTTTGTATTCCCAACCTAAAATTAAAATTTTTACTGCTTGTCATCACACATTTCCACCGCTGCAATAAAAATAGTTTCATCGATAGTCAAGTCAAATTTCGTTCCAACAAAAGCAGCCCTTTCCCTTTTTCTACTTAATGGCCAATTTTTGCCCATTGAAAAAAGCTAGCGCTGCTGATCTAATGTTTTTCCACCTGTTGCCCAGACAGTCCAAAGACTTGGAGAAGGCTATTAGTACTGACATCATACTCGAAAATATAGCCCTGAATCTCAGCTACAGTTTTAAGTCTGGTGTCAGTACCCAATTGTCGGGTGGTTGAGCCGCAAAAAATCGTTGACCTCCGACCGTCGTAACGAGAGAGGGGTAGGATTAATAGAAGTTATACGGTATACAGTTTACCATCATGATAAAAAAAATGCACAGTTAACTATACTGAAACAATTGTTGTCACTCAAGACCTGCAAAAACCGACCAAATACATTCCCTAAACTGTGCTATCAAGTCCCTCCAACTGGATTTAATCGAGTTAATCAGTGTATATGTGGACAACCACTGGAGATTACAAGCCTCCGTACGGGTTGAAGACCATCCCACAGAGACGATCCCGCTCTCACCCCAGTATATTGCGTATATTGCGCACCTCCCCAGTGGTGGAAATGATGGCTGTTAGAGCTCTGCATTTCAGTGATTGATCCATTAATCGTGATAAAGGGATGAAAAAGTTTTCTATTCCTCATGATCTGTTGAGTGCCCTGCACTTTGTGGATGGAGCTAGAGTCAACTTTAAATCTCAGAGGAAATTCAACGTTTTTGAGCCTAGAAACGGTGCGTTGTTTTGCAGAGATAAGAAAATTGGTATTTTTCCAAAAAATTATCCTGAAAAATTGTTTTGGTGGTTTTGGGTGAAATTATCCAAACGTCTGGTATCTTTTTCTACCCTCATATTCTGCGAAAATGTCCCTTATTTTTTTGTTTTTGGTTTGACGTCGTTTATTTTTGGAGCAGAATTAAATTAAAGTTAGGAAAATTTTAGAAAATAAGGTGAGGAAAACACTATTATTGTCCAAATTGGTTGATTTATAGTTTTTTGGTTTTCTACAAATTTTCTCCTTAAAATCCCTAGACATACAAAACTTTTTTTTTGCAGGGGAACATCTGACAGAAATCCATTCAGCCAGTGCTTCTCAAGTGGAGGAAGTAATTCAAATATCTCACAGGGCATACACCGGCTGGGCTGCCACTCCTTGGGTTTTGCGAAGGCAAATCCTCCAAAGAACTGGTAAGCACTATTTTTTAAAGAATATATATTTTTATTAGAAGATATTGATAAGAGCTTGTCACCGAATGTTCTTCCACCTCCCTTCGCCCCTAAGAAAGATCGTACCTACAACTTTTGACTCTGTCAGCACTATTCCTGTAAACATTGTAGGCCTTCAACAATGACTTGAACACCGAGAAAGGCACTAGTTGTTGAGGTAGAAGACGGAGGTAGAGCTTGAGAAGGCCGGCCACTGTGTGGATATCTTCCACCTATGTTTATCATTAACTATATTCACAGTTAATTGCGTCTCCTACTTGACTCAGGTCCACAGTGTCCATGGATGAAGAGGAAAGGTCGAACTGCCGTCTAAGCCTGTCCATTTGCTCATGAATATTGCAAAAAGGTTATGGCCGACTGTTCTTTGCCCCTATCATAAATGTTTTGGATCAACTATCCCACATTAATTCCCCCTCTTATTTTTAGCTGATCTGATTCGCAAGCACAGCAATGACATTAGTGTGTGGGAGGTCAGGGACAACGGCAAGTCTATAACTGAAGCTAAGGCAGATGTGCTTTCTTGTGCTGACACTTTTGAATACTTTAGTGGTCAGACTTTTGGAATTCAGGTTGATAAACAAGGCAAAGGCAAGATTTTAGGTGTGGACTTAAGTGGAGAACATATGCCCTACGATGAACACGCCAAACGATTTGCCTACACCAGAAGGGAACCACTAGGCGTGGTTGGCGCAATTGGTGCTTGGAACTACCCCATACAGACGGCGACTTGGAAGGTTGGACAGGTTTTATAGAAGAATGACCAGTTAGAGATGGTTATTGATTTTTTTGAATTACTGAATAGAAATCCTGGCGCTACCAAGACAAACCTTCTCCCCCTAATCGATTTTTCCGAAAGCGTCTAAAAACCTTTTTTAAGTATATTTTATGCCAAAAAAAAAAACAAAAATACTATTTTAAAGGGTTTAAGGGCTGTATTGGGATGGGAATAGACTAGTAAGAGCTCACTCTGTAGGAAAATAGAAGATCTTGAAAATAGTTTCCCTTACAGGGACCTACCGCATACAGAAGCTCTGGTATGCTTGCTATTTTATACATTAGGCTGCATCCGTACCATTCCGAAATTCCGATATTTCGGTGTTTTTTCAATTCCGTTCCGGAGATTTTTTGAAAATTTATTTCGTTCCGAAAATGGTACCGACAATTTTAATCATCAGATGCAACCCTGATCCACAGCTATTTCCGAATGATTTATGTCTCAGTTACGGGTGTATGTGCATCTCAATTCCAAGCCCCGAGCACCTTTTGCCCCCGTAAGGGAAATTATTGGAAAACTTGACTTTCTGGCAAGGAGGGGGTATATATCCTAGTAGCGTCGAAATCCTATATTTTATGAGACTATTTTGTTTGAATAACCATAGTAAGCAAAATGTCCTCGGGAATCCAAATTTGTAATAGCTGGCTAGCTTAGTCTCTCTCAGAATCCTGTAAAAAATAAAGTACTTTAGATAGCGCCAGCAATTGCTTGTGGAAATTCAGGTTTTTGTACCATTCAACCACCTATCCAATCATTACACAAATTATTCAGTTGTTTACAAGCCCAGTCCCTTGGCTCCAGTCTCTAGTGTAAGCTCCCTGAACACAAAAGCAAAAATTCATGTTTTTCAAATTCCAGATCTTGCTAGCCCAAATGCTTCAGTGTGCAGGCCTGCCAGATGGAGTGGTCAATATAGTGCAGGGAGAATCAGAAACTGGGGCCGCTATTTGCGAATCATCCCTAGTTCGCAAAGTTTCATTCACAGGAAGTGTGGCCACGGGCCAAGCTATAGCCAGGAACAGTGCTCAGTGGTCTGTTAAACCGGTGACTCTGGAGCTGGGTGGCAAAAGTTCTTGTATTATGTTTCAAGACTGCGACTTGGACATGGCTGTCAATGGCGCTTTGATGGCCAATTTTTTTAGCCAAGGTATTGGTTAGTTCTTAATCAGGCTGAAACAAAGTGCAAAAAGCATGCCTTAGATCGCAAATAAAAGTGTTTTTGACAAATAAAAAATGAAGACAAAATAGCATTTTCAAGCTACGTTTGTTGTCTAAAATCTCTATAACCTCTTATTTTGAAACAGCCGACATTAAAAACACCAAAATCTTTAATACATGTCCTTTCCATTGAGATATCAACTGAGTGGATGTGATTAGAAAAGATTGGAGATGAAGGGGTGTTGAAAGGAAGTGAATAGTATTTGCACTCAACACCGTAATCTTCAGCCTTTTCTAATCATATATATATATATATATATACCGTATTTCCTCTAATAGCTCCCCCCCTCCCTAATTCAAAATCGTGTTATTGGCATTGTGTTTTTGACCCACTTTTTCCAGATGTCTCTCAGGCAGCTTACCACCCAAATTGTAGCTAAGACAATAAGCTACAAGTTAAGTAGTAAGTTACCTGAGAGACACCTGGAAAAAGTGGGTCAAAAACACAATGCCAAAAACACGATTTTGAATTAGGGGG